>RJWM01001588.1:0-117924 GCA_004363535.1 Dasyprocta punctata
TTTTTTGACCTAGTAAAATCACTTACTGGAATATATCCCAAAGACACAGTGGGCAAAATGTGAAAAGATATGATCACAAGATTCTTTATTGGAGGCAGGGTGTGGTGGCACACACATGTAACCTCAGCACTCCCAGCACTCCAGAGGCTGAGGCAGTAGAATCATCAGGAGTTTGAGGCCAGCCTGGGCTACATAAGCAAGTTTAAGGCCAGCCTCAACTACATAGTGAGACCCTGTTTCCAAAAAAAAAAAAAAAGATTCTTTATTGGAGCACTAGATATAATAACAAAAGACTGGGAACAACTATTCGTTGAAAGGAAACTTCTCTGAGCTGAATATTGGCACGCCCATTTAATGGAAAATCATCCATTGAAGCCCTAGTTCCCAGTGGTATGGTATGTGGAGGTATAGCCTTTAGAAGGTAATTAGCTTTAGATGTGGCCAGGCGGGTGGAGGTTTCATGAGGGGAATGGTACCTTTACAGGAAATGAAGTTGCCTGGAAGTCTCACTCTCTCCATGTGAGAATACAGGAAGAAGGCAGCTGGCTGTGAACCAGAAGGAGGATCCTCACCAAGAACCTAACCATGCTAGGGCTCTAACTTCAAACTTCAAGCCTTCACAACCATGAGAAACAATCTTTTAAGCTACTTGATTTATTCTGTCACAGAAGCCCGTCTGACTAAGACAGAGACCATTTGAGTAAAATATGCTATATCCACATGATGGACTACAATACAACTATAAAAAAGAATGCATATACATATCATCTACATATACACATAACTGTCATATACATATACATATTGCCATGGTGTAACCTCCAAAAAATACTATTAACGTGGAAAAAGAAAGAGATACAGGTCTTTGTATTCTGTATGCTACCTTTTATTTGGGAAACAAGAGACACGGCATGTATCTGTTTATGCTTATTACAAACGTAAGTAAATATATATGTTTTGTTTTGGTTTTTGAGAGAGGGGCTCAATATGGAGTACAGGCTGAACTTGTTCATGTAGCACAGGCCTCAAACTCACAGGGATCCTCCTGCCTCAGCCTCCTAAGTGCTGGGATCACAGGCTTGTGATATGATGCCCTGCAGTAAATATATATATGAACAAATATGCCATAAAAAGGATTACCTACTATAGAAAATACATGGATAGAGGTGAGATTTCTTAACATATACCTTGTTTTGTAGTGTTGATTTTGGAACCATGTAAATATTTGACATAAGTGTAATAATTATGAAATTTTACATGCAAAAAAGCAAACTCTAGGCTAGGTTTGTAGCTTTGGTGACAGAATGCATGTTTAGCATGTGCAAGGTCCAGGGTTCAATGCCCAGCACCAATTTTTTTAAAAAAAGCAATCTCTAAAACTCAAAAGCAAAATCCATTGCTGAGTCAGTTCACAACCTCACTGAAAAAAATTTTTTTGTGTGGTACTGGGGATTGAACCTAGGATCTTCATACTAAGCTACTTCTCCAGTTCCCCTCCTTTTTTCAAATTTTAATTTTAAGACAGGGTCTCACTAAGTCACTAAGCTGTCCAGGCAGGGCTCAAGTTTGTAATCCTTGGGGAGGCAAAGAAATGGGTAAAAGAGAAAACTGCAGGAGGGAAGGGAAGAGAAGGGGATGTAAAAAAAAAATTAAGATGTGTCCTGTACATGGACCAACTCTTCATGATGAATGTCATCATTATGTGCCACAAACATGCTCTGGGCTTTGCCTCCCTGAGTGTTGAAATGACAGGTGTGTGCCACTGCCCCCAGCTCTTTTTCACTTACTGGGTCTTACGCACCTGAGCTCACTAGAGACCTGACTACCAAGGAAGTGAAGAATTATTACATACACATACCAGTTTTTCCTTCTCCTCTTGGGCTTTTTCCTTTGTTTCAACCAGTTGCTGTTTCAGTTTTTCAATCTGTAGATGAAAATAGAGTTGGAAAGATGAGGAAATTGCTATGTTTTATCTTAATTCATATGTTTTAGTGTTTTACATAATATTAAACCTTTTTAAATTTTAAAAGCTTTAATGTCAGAAATGAAGTGAGGTAAGAGAGAGGGAGAGGACAGAATTTCCCTATACCCTCAATCTGCTATTGCTAGTTTCCAAAAATCTAGCCATCATCACAATTACGTGGATAACTTTTCTTTAAAATTGTGGTTAAAAAACATAACAAACTAGATGTGGTGGCACGTGCCTGTAATTCCAGCACTCAGGAGTTGAGGCAGGAGGATTGCCGTGAGTTCAAGCCCAGCCTGGACTACACAGTAAGATCAAGGCCAGCCTGAAGTACATGTTGAGATTGTATCTCCAGAAAAACAAAAGCAACAATATTACATTTACCATCTTAACCATGTTTAAGTGTACAGTTTAGTAGAGTTAATTATATTGTTTACATTGCTGTGCAAAAAATCCCTAGAACTTTTCATCTTGCAAAATTGAAACTTGGTGCCTATGAAATACCAGTTCCCGCTTTTGTCCCCCTCTTAGCTCTTAGCAACCATCTCTTTCTTTGTTTCCACAATTTTGATTACTTTATATGCATTAAATGACTGGAGTCATATAATATTTGATCTCTTGTTACTGTCTTATTTCATTTAACATGATATTCTTGAGGTTCACACATGTGACAGGATTTTTTTTTAATCTTTTTTGTGCCAAAGTCTCACTATGAAGTTCAGGCCAGTCATGAACTCACTTTGTAGCCCAGGCTGGCCTCAAACTCACAGTGATCCATCTGCCTCAGCCTCCCAAGAGCTGGGATTACATGCGTGCACCACCTCACCCAGCACCACCATGCCCAGCCCAGCTGTTGATGTTAATTTTAATCAATTGGTTAAACTTATGTTTGACAGGTTCTCCATTTAAAAATTGCTCTTTTCATCTGGGCATGGTGGTGCATACCTGTAATTCCAGCACTCAGGAGGCTGAGGCAAGAGGATTGCTGCAATTTTGAGACCAGCCTGGGCTACAAAGTGAGCTCGAGACCAGCCTGAACTGCATAGTGAGATCCTGTCTCAAAAAAGAAAAAAAAAAAGTTGCTCTTTTCCATTTGTAATTACTATGTAATTTGTGGGAGCGTATTTTGAGACTTTGCAAATATCCTTCTCCTTATCAAACTTTCACCCACTCATTCTAACATCCATGGATAACTTTTGACTGATTCAGTTATTATTATAATGCCAAATGGTAATTTTTCTAACTCCAGAATTCCTTAAAAATGTATCAACTAGCATTCCACTGTAAGGAAAAATTTCCTTTGTGTTTGCTTGTTTGTTTTGTGGTGCTGGAGAATTGAACACACAGCTTTGTATATGTGAGATAAGTGCTTTACCAACTGAGCTATATCCCCAGCCCTCAATTAATGTATGCATTGATCTATTAGTAGTATAGATTCATGATAATCTATTATTGCCATGATTACTTTTGTTTATCTCAGATTTGGCAAATTCAAGATCCACTAAGCTGACTTCTGTGTCCTTCAACAATTTTTTTACTTTATGACACAATAAGATAGTCCTGTCACATCTTTTATATATCCTGCCCCATCCTGGAATCAACAATTTCTCTAATCGGTTTCAAGCATTTCTCCAAGGAATGCTGGTTCATTTTAGTAGAGAAGTGGAATAGCTTTTTACACTAAAGATTCACTGATATGGTTTTAGAATCAGAGGATACAGAAGTGAGATATGGATGTAAATATTATTGTAGATCAGCTTAAGAAAAACCTAGAAACTGTAAAAAATAAATTGGCACAGTCCTGAATTATACTGGACTGTTCCAATTAATCTTATTAATAAGATTATTTTATGATTGACTCAACAAAGCCTTAAATACAAAAACCCAGTCTTAAGAAAAACCTCTCTCTTGAAAAATTTAAAAGAAAAATCATCTAATTTGGTTCAAGATAAAATAGTTTTCTAAACATTTCATAAAAGAGAAATTAATGTCTAACATTTCTCTAATTAACATGAAATCAGACTATACATAATCTGAATAAAGATTAAGAAAACAACACATTATTCATTAGTGAAATAAATAAGACACACATTTGTAAACATTGTATTGTTTCATTAGTATGAGAAGCTGAAAGAAAAACATATGGATATGTGTATTTATATGTAAATAAAAAATAGTTAAGATAGTTGTACTACTGATTTCTCTGAGTTCACTGAAGAGAAAGATTTGTGCTGGTATTGTTTGGACAATTGAATGCAGATGTCTTGTGCTTTGGGTGAATGATTTGGGGATGACAATGTGCAATATATGTACCATTGTTGCCCCCTGGTTGACATGTTTTGAAATTTCATTGTAGTTTTTTTTCTCCATTTTTTCTTTCTTTTTTTTTTTAATCCTTGAATAAAATGGATTTGGAAAAAATTCCCCTACTTAAAAAAAAAAAAGAAAGAAAGAAAAGAAAAGAAAAAAAGAAAACAACACATTTCCAGAACGTAGCAGAATGGGTAATAAACTATGGTAGAAGCGTGGTGTGGGGGCTGTGCCTGCTGTCCCAGTTACTCAGGAGAAGTGGAAGAATCATTTGAGCCCAGAAGTTCAAGATTACACTGGAAAACATAGGGAGACTCTGTCTCAGAACAAAACAAAACAAAACAGCTAGTTAACCACGATAAATTTAATCTATATTTTTTATTCCTCCTCAAATAGTTTCTGTGATTTATTGTTTCTTGCTTGGTGTTGGGGATTGAATCCATGGCCTTGACTATACTAAGCATGTGCTCTACCACTATGCTACATCCCCAGCTCAGACTCTTGTTTTTAATGGGAATCCCTTATTATAAGAAAACATTTGCTACAGCCACATGCTGGTGTATGATATAGAAAGACAGATGACAACCTGGAAGCATAAGTGATACTGATAAATACAAATCAGTATCAATTAGCTAATGTAGGACACAAAGCATCTATGGAGTAAATTTTGAAAATTATGTTTATGGCTGGTGAAAAACTTACTTTAGAATAATATATTTATAATATCTACTATTCAAAGAATAATCTTATTTTATTTATTTATTTTTTTGAGACAGGGTCTCACTGTGTAGTTCAGGCTGGTGGTGAATTTGCTATGCAGCCCAGCCTGGCCTTGAACTCACCGTGATCCTCCTGTCTCAGCCTCCCAAATGCTGTGATTACAAGTGTGCACCATTATGCCCAGCCCTTTCAATTTACTTTCAATATCATCTTGAATTTAGTTTTTATTGCTACTAACTTTTTCAAAGCACCACACATTTATAAGCATTCAAAGTAGCAGTACAGGCCAGGCATAGTGACACACACCTTTAATCCCAGCACTCGGGAGGCTGAGGTAGACGGAGCATTGTGAGTTCGAGGCCAGCTTGGGATGCAACATGAACGCAAGGCCAGCCTGAACTACATAGTGCGACTCTGTCTCAAAAACCTAGGGCCAGGAATTTGGCTCAGTGGCTTAAGCGCCTGCCTGTCAGACACAAGGTTGTGAGTTCAATCCTGAGTGCCAAAAAACAAAAAACAAAAACAAAAACAAAAAACCCCAAACTATAAGGCTACTGTATACCTTCTTTATGGGTCCATAAGTAAATAGCAAAAGTAAAACACATATGGAAGGAAGAATACATCTTGAACATGGTGGAAATTTCCAAGGGGTTTATACAGGCAAAAAGGAAAGAGAAGAATTTGGTGTAAGTATATGATTTGGGGTTATCCATTCTTTCTGAGAATTGGTTTCTTTGTAAAATAGGAGTAACACACCAGTGTAATAGTGCAGAGCTATAATCCCAGCACTTGGGATACTTGAGGCAAAAGAATCACAAATTTGAGGCCAGCCTGAGTACCTCAGGGAGTTCTGGTCTCAAAATAAAGAAATGAATGGGGTGGGGACAGAGCTCAGTGGTAGAGCACATCTGAGTTCTAGCCCCAGTACTAAAAAAAGAAAAAAGAAAGAAAGAAAGAAGGAAGAAAGAGAAGAGCAATATTTTAGTTAAATGGGGTTATTAAAAGGATTAAGTAAAATAATTCAGGTATAGCACCCAACATGATGCATGACATAAAAATAGAGTCTCCTTTCAGATGTGCTAGCACTGCCTGTAACCCCAGGACTAAGGAGGTTAAGACAGGAGGATCGAAAGTTCAAGCCCAGCCCAGGCAACTTCTTGATTTAGGGAAATTGTATCTTGAAATTTAAAAAAAAATTTTTTTAAAGGGCTGGGAATGTAGCTAAGTGTGAAGGCCCTGGGTTTGATCTCTAGTAACACACACACACACGCACACACACACACACACACAGTTAATTATATTGTCTTTACAAGATTCCTTGATATTTAGAGATTTCAAGGAATTAAAATTCTTGAAAAATATAACCAGGCCAGTTACTGCAGAGGTAATGAAGGTTTTCTACCTACCTACCTACCTACCATATTATCTTTCTCCTGCTCCTGCCTCTTCATATAGCTTAATACAGACATTGTGTCTTTTTCCATTTTATACTGTTGTTTCTTAAAGTCTTCATTACTTTTGGCCAGTCTCCGGGAAATATCACGATACTCAATCCTAGAGAGTTCTGTGACCTCCAACCTTCCCTCCCAAAGGGAGGCATTCGCCTTAGCTTGATCCACCACAGAGATAGAGTCATCTGTTTTTCCTGTTTTCCTGCATGGGAAAAGGATGTTAACAATATATAACTATGTCTACTATATTAGTCTCTCTCTCTCTCTCTCTCTCTCTCTCTCTCTCTCTCTCTCCCTCTCTCTCTCTTTCTCTCTCTCTCTCTTTCAGGTGAACATTAGCAAATATTGCTGGATGAATGGGTTATGTAATAAGAAATATATATTTACTAGTAGTCACACACTTTTAAGTAGGTGCTGCTTTCTGGAAGAGGAGATCTATGGAGCATAATTCTAAAGGACTGGAATAACAAAGAGGAAAGATTCAATTAAAAGTCATTTCATAAGTTTTCACATCTTTTTTATTTTTGGTACTGGGGATTGAACCCAGGGCCTTGTATGTAATAAGCATACATTTTACCCCTGAGTTATGTCCCTAGCTCTTCTAAAAACATTTTTATTTTGAGACAGTCTCACTAAATTGACTGTCCTGACTCTCCCAAGTAGTTGGGACTATAGGCATACATAACCATGCATGCCTCACAATCTTTCATTTACCTCTTTAATTTTTTCATATTTGAACTATCTTTTCCATTCTTACTCAACCAGTTGAGAACTTTGGTTCTCTTCACTGCAGACCTATTCCCTAATTTGTTGCTGTTTTGCATGAGGATACACTAGTAAAGTACTTCTAATCTCCCCACTCATGCTACCCCCAATTTTGTTTTGGGGTTTTTGTTTTGGCTAGGCCTTGGAAAAAAGAGCAAGTTACTCTGGCAAATATGGTAAATGTTTTGCAAGCTAGTACCACAGTGTGCAAGACTTTAAAAATGCCTGAGAAACAAATATCATTTATACAAAGGTGGAGTGAAAAAAATATAGAAAGAGAATATGGGTGTGGCTCAGTGGTGAAGTCCTGGATTCAATCCTTAGTACCATAAAAATAAAATAAAATAAAATAAATTAGTAAATAATAAAAGGATAAACCAGGCGTGGTGGCACACACCTGTAATCCTAGCACTCGGCAGGCTGAGGTGGAAGGATTGCTGGGAATTCCAGGCAGTCTGGGCTACAGAGTGAATTCAAAGCTAGCTTGAACTACATAATGAAACCTTGTCCAAAACAAAAGCAAAAACAAAAACGTGATAAAAGGAGAAATTTCGGGGCTGGGGATTTAGCTCAGTGGCTCAAGGTTTTGCCTGGTAAGTGCAAGGTCGTGAGTTCAAGTCCCAGTACAAAATAAATAAATAAATAAATAATAAAAGAAAAGAAAATAATTTGAAAAAAATATTAAAAAAAAAGAAGAAATTTTTTTTCAGCCAGGTGTCATGGCATATGCCTGTAACCCCAGCACCAAGAGGTTGAAGTATATGTAAGGAAGGACAGTTTGAGTTCAGCATGGGAAACTTAGTGACTTAGCAAGATCATGTCTCAAAAGAAAACATAAAAAAGGGGGCTGGGGATGTAGCTCAGTGGGAAGGCACAGGGTTCCAATCCTCAGTATGAAAAAACACCAAAATACTTACTGAATGAACATAAACAAAACTGCATGGTAGGTACTAGGTAAATATAGAATATACAAAAATTTCACCTTATTTACCTACTGAATAGTTTCACACATGTATGAATAGACCTTTTTTACACTGCACTTCTCAACTCTGGGTTCTCAGCCCCTTTCCATTTGTACTTTTTTTCTCTTCAAATTAAGGCCAGTCCCAGCCCCTCACCCCCAGACTGTTATAGGTGTTGACCTCAGAATCACTGTGATTTAGACACCAGTGATGGTCACCTTGTTGTAAATCATCCAGTTGCCCTTGGAAGGTATCAGTGTAGTTAATGCAAGAAATTAGATACCTCAAATAGAAGGACCACTGTTTCAGTTTATTATACCCCAGAGACCTCAGGTACTCATAGCTAAGGGTTTTGGAAGAGGCTGAGGGGCACTACTACTGACTTGCTGTTAGGAAGGGGGTCTTGGTGCTGTGGGTGGGATGAGGGGCAGCTAGCTTGGGGGCATGAGCTGGAGGGGCATATATTTTCCCTCCTCGTTCTCCCTTTTCTGTTTCCCGGCTGCCATGATATGAAGAATTTCCTTGGCCCAGACCTTTCTGCCATTACTTTCTGCCTTGCAGCTGGATGGACAAGGATTTAAAATAAACCTCTCCTCCTCTAAATTGTGGGCGTCAGGTATTTTGTCCCAGGGAGGAGAAAGCAACTAGTATAGCCACTAACACCAACTAGAAAAACAAAACAAAGTTTCCCAAACAATGGACCATGAAACATCCACGGAATAAGAGGTCTTTTATCCCCAGTGGTCCTCATTTTTCACATACATACTGCAGATGGATGAGGGGGGCAGGAACCCAGAGCCTTTGCACCTAGTCACATCCCCAGTCCTTTATTCTCTTTTTATTTGAATATTGAGTCTAAATCACTAAATTGCCCCAGCCAGGCTTGAATCTGAGATTCTCCTGCCTCAGATTCCCAGAGAACTTCTCATGAGCTGGTTATCTATGGATGATGCGATTATAGGTGATTTTATTTATACCTTTGGTAATTTATGTTTTCCAAACTTCCTGTACCAAGTATGAACTTAAATGAGTTATTTTTGTTTTTGCAAAGCTTGGGATTGAATCCAGGGTCCGGCTCATGCTAGATAAGCTTATCACTGAGCTACAACGAAGCAAGTTACTTTATTTATTTATTTATTTATTTATTTAGGTATCAAGGATCGAACTCATAAACTCACTTGCCAGGAAGGCGCTTATGCCACTGAGCTAAAACCCTGGCCCTGCAAGTTACTTTAATAAACAACACAAATTGGTGGTCCCATATTCGTTGGTGGGGGGGGAGTTGGACACTATGCAACCCAACAGCAACCCCTGGGGTGATCAACAGATCCAATAGCAACCCAACAGCAACTCTGAGTCTCTGAAGGGTTAATGCTAGAATATTACCCACGTTGTCAAGGGGCTCTGATAATTTTTCAGAAACTTGAACAATTTCCCAGTCTGATCAAATCCATAGGTTCCCCTTGTGAAACAAAAGGGATTCCTGAAAAGGCCCAAGGAACTAATTCAATCACCCATGCGAGGATATTTTCTAGTAGTTCAAGATCATCTCAACTGCATAACAGAGACCTCTCAGGCTAGGACCAAGAAGGAACGACAGGAGCTGTCCTCAGAACCCGGGAGAGCTGGAGGGGGCGGTGGGCTGGCGGGAGGCTCCAGGTTAGCCGGTCCCCAGATTCGGAATTCCCTCCCGGCCGGGCCGAGGGAGAGGGAAGACCTAGGCGACTTCTCCTTACTTCTTGTCTTTGCCTTTGCTCTTGCCTTTCTTTTTGTCCTTTCTCTTCGACGGCATCTTGGCTGCTTTGGTTGCCTGGCCGCCGCAGCCAGGGACCTCTCAGTCTCCAAGGAAACGAGCACGCCAGCTAGGAGCGCCCCCTGGCGGTTTGCCGGCGCGCGGAGAGCGCATGCGCCGTGACGTGGCCGCGCAGTCTCCGTACAGGGGGCGAAGCGGAGATTTCGCCGAGGCTGGCTGGCGGCCGAGCCAGTGGGGCGGGCGCGGTGAGTGTACGGTCCGCTGCTGTGCCTTTCTGGGTCTTGGATGGGCAGGTGCCGGGGAGTGGGAGCCGAGCAGCCCAGGGCTGTGGCGCAGTGTCCTGCGAAGCGGGCATCACGGCGGTGAGGACGCCCTCACTCGGGAGGCTTGGTTCCCGCGCGCGTCGGAGCCTGGCTACCTGTCTTACAGTTTCTCGTCTCGCCCGCTGGTCGCGTCCGCCCTTCCTTGCTCGCCGCGTCCCTGCTCTCGCCTCTGCTCCACCTCAGCCGCCCCGGCGCTGCCCGACTCCTGCTTTCCTTCTCTCTTTGCTGCCTTCTAACTTACGGGCTCTGTAAGAGATGGCGCACCGGCGACCATCCCTGGCCAAACATTTTCTGAGAGGCAATTGAGGGCTTTCCCGAGTGTCAGCCTGCCCGGGCTCCCTGCTCTGGGGCGAGATCGGCAGGAGCGTCCTTGGCCGCCTCGGTCCTGAGTGGTCCTGAGTGGCCGCTGCCGTCCGCCCAGGATCCGCCTCGTACTTGTTTGCTAAGTATCTCCCGCGTCCACAGTCCCTTTTCTGCAAGTCGCATAGTTGAACGTGCTGCCCCTTCCAATCCTCATCACACTTCTGAAAAGAAATATTCTCAGATGTGTTCTGTTTTTTAGAGGAGCAGCTCTGTGGTTATTCCTTAATTCAGTGAGTCCAGGCAGTCACTGAGTCATTAAGGAAGACAGGTATCCTGGATGCCAAGTCAGTAACAGAGTGGTAGGAGCTCTGCTGTGCGTTATCCTTTATTTCAAATTGCATTTACAGTTCCTTTGAAACATCATTGTAGATCCTCCCTTTTCATTTCTTTAGCGAGAATTTAATCGCTACACCTCTTACGGAGGTCTCTAGCTTCTAAATCCCTCCACCCCCTTTCACTTTGTTTGTTTGTTTTTTGGAGACAGTCTCACTATGTAGTGCAGGCTGGCCTTGGACTCGCTTATGTAGCCCAGGCTGGCCTCGAACTCACGACAGTCCTGCTTCAGCCTCCTGAGTGCTGGGATTACAGTGGTGCACACCACCCCACCCCAGCCCCTTTCACTTATCTAGTTTCTGTTTCTAAATTCTGTGATTACAGGAAACATGCTGCTGTGGTAAGAACTCTGAAAACCTTGTTAGATGTACCATCTGCTTGCATGATATGGCTTATTCTGACTGTACTGGTGCATTTCCCCCTCTAATTGTGAGTCACACTTTCACGAGTCTATGAGTAGAATCACCATTCACTGAAGGGATTACCTCTGATATGGAATCTATAAAGTTAAGATTAATGCTGTGTGTCACAAGTTCAGCAAAGGCACTCTTGGTAATTTGCAGAAAAGAAAGTAGTACATTTTCTGTCACAGATTATGCATTTGGAATTCATACCAAAAATTGGTTGCTTTATAATATGAAAGTCAGTCCAGAACTTATTTCAACATAGACACACAGATTCATTTATATTCGTAAAATTTGACTTTTTAACGTATGCGTTCTACCTTAAAATATTTTACAGTTTATTTTATTATGCATTTTTATAGACTATATTTGATTTTGTAGATAAAACTTATGATGTAAATATAGCTGAGAAAAATGCCAAGAGTTTTTACTCTGGTAGAAGGTGGTTCTAGAATCTGCAGTGTTCTGAATCTCCACATTCTTTATCAAAGAACTGAATGTTACTAATCAGCTATCTATTGGTGAGAAACAGCTGATGGTACAGATAGTAAAATGGGAAGTTGCTGTTTGGCAGTTTATCTGGTAGCATTTCATCCCACAATTGCTGGTAGGTAGCTGTACTGTGATGTTTAGGAATTACTTTGCTACATAAATTTGCTTTGTTTCATTGTTTAGAATGCTAATGTTTTCCAAACTTGGAACAAGCCCTTTAGTGTTTTGCTGACTTGTGTTTCTAATTGTAATTCTTTTTCTGCCCAGTTTTAGTTCCTGGTCAACATAGAAATGTTGAGTATCTTGGCTGAATCCTCATGCAGATGGAATCATTATGGTCCTGGTAAGTACAGCAAGTGTCCTGACATAAGGTAACATGTCTGTTAGCTTACCTCTGCACATGTACTTCATATGATAGTGGGTTGTTTTGTTCCATCTCTGAAATTGCTTCTCTGTCTTTTGCTCAGTGATATTTATTTTTCTCTTTTCAGTAGTTATACTACCTTCAAATGTGGTTTTGTTCAAGATGCAGGTAGAGTTTAGCACTATGTTTAGAGTTTGGTATTCTTGGGTTGGGGATATAGCTCAGCAGCATAGCACCTGCCTGGCAAGCTCGAGATTCTGAGTTTGATTTCCAGTACCAAAAAAAAAAACAAAACAAAAAAAAGAATTTAGTGTTCTTAATTTTTCTTTTGGTAGTTCCAAAACTGGATTTACTCTGTTAAGTCATCTGTGACTTTACTGCAGTTTGCTTGGAGAAACCAATTTAATCCTCATAAATCATCCTAGGAGCCAGGTGTGGTGGCACACACCTTTAATCCCAGCACTGGGGAGGTTGAGATAGGAGGAGCGTTGTGGGTTCAAGGCTGACTTGGGCTACAATACGAGCGCAAGGCTGGCCTGAGCTGCATGGTGCGACCCTGCCTCAAAAAACCAGGGCTGGGAGTTTGGCTCAGTGGCTTAAGCACCTGCCCTGGCAGGTGCAATGTTGTGAGTTCAATCCCTGGTGCCACAAAAAAAATAAAATAAAAATCATCCTAGGAATCACTTGCTAGCTGATGATACTCTCTAGGTAGAAAAGAATAGGTAAACAGCTTTTGATATTGTTTTCACATAGCCTTCAGAATCCTGAGTATATTGGTCAGCTTACTGTTGTTGGGATAAATTTCGTGACATGTACAACTTAAAGGAGGGAGGATTTATTTTGGCTCACCGTTTCAGACATTGTAGCTTATAATCAGTTGACTTTAAGGCAAAACATTATGGAGGAAGGGCATGGCAGAAGAAAGCCGATTAAACCATGAGAGCCAGAAAGGAAAGAGATGGAGAAAGATCCAGAAAGGAAAGGGCCACTCCACAATTTACCCAACACATCAAGAAGTATGTTTTATTAATCTCTGAGGTATCTCTTAAGCAAATCAGGTTGACAAGATAACAACCACAAGTCTACCTACCTCTTGTCAACTTGATGCTCAAATGTACTCCTTAAACTATACTTATTCTCCAAGTAAAGACAATAATTCTACCCAGGATGATGTAATTATCTCATGTACACCCCGAACCACACTAATTCCTTTGCCAAAGTCCCAATATTTTCAGTGTTGCTCAAAAGTTCAAATCCTGAATAATACACTGATCACACAGGAACTATCACGAAGAATCAACAACTAGGATCTCATCTTATTAAAAAACATTTCTAGTGTTGCTCAAAAGTTCAAATCCTGAATAAAACACTGATCCCCTAGGCACTATCATCTTAATCAACAACTGGGATCTTATCTTTTGTACAGCAAAAGAAGCCACCAATGGAGTAAAGAAACAACCTACAGCATAGGAAAAATTTTTTGCCAGCTGTTCCTCAAAGGACTAATAACTAGAATATATAAAGAACTTTAAAAAAATCAAACCCCCCAAATTTCAGACCCGATCCAAAAATGGACATCTGAAATGAGTAGACACTTCTCAGATAAAGTAGAAATGACAAATAAATATATGAAAAAATGTTCAACATCACTGGTCATTCAAAAGATGCAAATTAAAACAATGCTGAGATTCTATCTCACTCCAGAAGGAATAATTGTCATCAAGAAATCAACCAATAACAAATGCTGGCGGGGCTGTGGGGAAAAAGGAACCCTTCTCCGCTGCTAGTGGGAGTTTAGACTGGTACAACCACTGTGGAAATTCCTCAAAAAACTAGGACTAGCTGGGGATATAGCTCAGAGGCTACCTGTCAAACATGAGGTTGTGAGTTCAATCCCAAGTATCCCCCCGCCAAAAAAAAAAAAAAAAAAAACCCTAGGACTAGAGCTCCCATTCAACCCAGCTATTTCCCTTCTTATTATCTTCCCAAAACAGTTAAAAGCATCACACCACAGCAATATATACACACACCCATGTTTATTGTGGCACAATTTGTAATAGCTAAATCTGGGAAACAACTCAGATGCCCATCAACCAATGAATGGATAAAGAAAATGTGTTTTTTTTACACACAGTGGAGCACTGCTCTGCCATAAGTAAGGATAGACTTGAGACATTTCTAGCTAAATGGATGCTCCTTGAAACTGTACTTTTAAGTGAAATAAATTGGACACATGTTCAAATATTGCAGGGTTTCTCTAGTGTGTGAAACCAAAAATGTGAATAAGGACCAAAATGTATAATAGGTATTGGGAAATGGGAAGAAAATGTTCAAATGAGAAGGAGAGTAAGGGAGGTTGGGGGAGGGAGAAAGAAGGAACACACACACACACACAAAAAAAAAGAATAGAAGAAAAAAATGGAAGCAAAACTTCTGTAAAGAAAGAGGGGAAGAGGGCTTACAGGAGGGGAGGGGAATGGAAAAAAAAGAAGCAAGATATATCATGTACACCTGTAACCCCAGCACTCCGGAAGCTGAGGCAGGAGGGTTGCTGTGAGTTTGAGGCCAACCTGGGCTACATAAGTGAGTTCAATGCCAGCCTGCACTACATAGTGAGACCCTGTCTCAAAAAAAAAAAAAAAAAAGCCCCCCCAAAGATATATCAGGTACAAGTGCAAACTGTCTATGAATAATGTTATCATTATGTATATCTAAAATGTATCAATAAAAAAGTTCAAATCCAGTCTCCTCTGAGACTCAAGGCAAAATCTTATGTGTAAAATTCATAAAGCAAGTTATATTTCTAAAATGTAGAAGGGTAAGCATTCCTTTTCTAAAAGGGAGGAATAGGAAAATACAAAGGATTTGGAACAAAGCAAGATCAAAGTCCAACAGGACAAAGATTAAGTCTCGTAGCTCTGTGTCCAGGATCCAGGCTGTGTGGTGGTGAGATGTGAACTGTGGAGGGCTGGAGCAGCCCTGCCCCTATAACCTTGCCCACATGGCTGGCTCTCTTTACGTCCTGCAGCTTTGCTTTCACATTCCTGATGTCTCCAGCTTCCTGGGGTCTCCACTGCATCTCCATAGCTTCACAAATTTCCCTCCAATTCATTGGCTCCTGGCAGGAACTTCAACCCTGTTACCATTGCTTGACCTCCTAGGCCTTCCTTTGAAATCTGGGTGGCCATTTTAAACATTTTATGTATACAATTCAGTAGCATTCATTACATCCACAGTGGTAGAAAACCATCACTACTCTATATTTTCAAAACTTTTTCATCAACCCAAACAGAGACTCTAAATGTCAAGCAATAACACCTCATTCTTCCCTTCTCCACCCTTGGTGTGCATCTATTTCTATTAATTCGTCTAATCTAGATAGTTCATGTAAGTGAAATTATACAATATGTGATCTTTTGTGTCACTTAGTGTTGTATTCAGGGTCTACAAGGGAAAAGATTTAATATAGGACACATAATTTATAGGATTATTTTATAATATTTACCCAAAGAGTCAAATGTAAAAGAGTGTGGGGGATCTGCCCATACACTAGAGACCCAAAGAATCGAACTGAGGACCTGGATTCCATGGCAATGTCCTGCACGAGTTCAGCTGAAGACCTAGAGCTGATGACAGTGTCTCATTGAAGTCTGTATCAAGGATCTGCTCTGGAAGCTAGAAAGTCTGCACCAACAGGATTAAGGATGTGTGCCAGCAGGCTGAGGGATCTGCACTGGAGCCAGCGAGAACCCGAGCTCCTCTGATGATGATAACAGCCGAATTCATATCAGGAAAGCCAGCGTGACAAGCTTCTTTAGGAGAATCAACAGCACACCATCTTGCCCTCCAATTCTTTTATTATACCAGGAATCGAACTCAGGGTTTTGTGCATGTCAGAGCGCTCCTTTTTATGCTGTTTGCAGCAATCCTCAGGTGGTCCTTCCACACCAAGAACTATGCTGATTCAGTTCAGCTGGGTGTTCCAAGTTGCCCGTTACTTAATCCACCAAATTTAGCATAATGTTGTCAAGGTTCAGCCATGTAATGTATCAGAACCAAATAATCGTCTCTTGTCCCCAGTATTGTGGCACATGCCTGTAATCCTTGCACTTGGGAGGCTGAGGCAAAAGGATGTTCATAAATTCAAGGCAAGCCTGAGCTATGTAGGGGTAGAGAGCTAGACTCCAAAAAAAACTATGTTGTGTAGGTATACCATGTTTTGTTCATCCACACATCTGTTGATGGACACTTGGTTTGTTTCCACCTCTGGCTAGTGTGAATAATGCTGCAGTGAATATTGGTGTAGGGCTGTTTGTTTGAGTCCCTGTTTTCAATTCTTGTGGGTATGTATCTCAAGGGTTGTCCTCTTTAACCTTACGTTCACACATGTAAGGGGCCACTCATTGATCACACTGTGGAGCAGCTGGTATTTGAGTTCTCAGCAGCCCATGGAAGACTTCATAAAGTGTATAAACTTGATTTTATGCACTTATGGATTAGCTCTTTAGTCACTGCTCTTCCATTAACACATACACATTTACATACCACACCATCTTTTACAGGGAATAGGACTTGCTTCTGTTGCTGTCATTGACTTTATAAATGAACTGGTTGAGTGGCTGACATTGTAGTTTGAGTAAGAAGAAACTGTGAAAGAGGAAGGAAAGCCAATATTAGAATGTAATTAGAATGTCAGGAGATAAGCTTGGCAATCTGATTTCCAAAGCCTGAACAGACTGGAAATAGAAATGTAAAAAGAGATAACTGAATTGAAAATAAGCCTGCTAAGTCAGGTATGGTAGTACATGCCTATCATCTCAGCACTTGGGATTGCTGTGGGTTCCAGGCCAGCTTGAACTACATAGTGAGAGTCTTAAAAAAAAAAAAAAAAAAAAAAATATATATATATATATATATATACACACACATATATATAATATATAAATACATATATAATATATAAGTGTATATAAATATACATGCATGTGTGTGTGTGCATATATATATATATATATATATATATATATATATATACAACAGAGAATTTTGTTCTTGTGATTATCCCTGTCCATTTTCTGTAGGTTGAAAAAGTGATACATTAGTTGAGGAAACAAAGGAAAAAGAAGGTTGGGCATGGGTGGCAACTGCCTATAATCCCAGCACTTGGGAGACTGAGGCAGGAGGATTGCTAAGAGTTTGACATAGTTAGTTCAAGACCAGCCTGAACTACCCAGCAAGAATCATTCTCAAAAACAAACAAAAAAATTGTAATTGTGTAGAATTCCCATTCCTTGTTTTATGCATTAAAAAAATACCTTAATACTAGTTCTGTCTAATGGCTTCATCTTTGTTACATTTTTCACTTTAGAAAGTTTGAAGCAAATAGCTATTTTTCAGTTGATAATAAGAAAGGGAAAATATGTCTTTACTTCTCTTCTCACATCAAGCTCTAGGGTAAGTAGTACAATCCTTGTCAGTTACTATTCTACACATACAGTATTCCCTCCTGTATCCATGGGGGATACAGGATTTCCAGGATTTACCAAACCCTATATATATTGCTTGTTTTCCTAAACATATTTTACCTATAATAAAGTTGAACTCATACATTAGGCATAGCAAAGAGATTAACAAAAATAACAATAATAAAATACAACAATTATAATTGGATACTGTAATAAATAAAACGATATACTTTAGTAGTTATTTGCAAGTTATCAATTGTCTATTTTTGGAATTTTCTAATATTTTCTAACTGTGATTGACTGGGGATAACTAAAATTCTAGAAAGTAAAACTGTAAGTTCCTCCCACAGTAGGTATTGGCTTGGCAGTAGAGATAAATTATCACCTCTTATTTTTATTGTTTGTTCACAGAGTGGGGGGGCAATAAACCCTCTCTGATTGATAGTACAATATTTTTTCATGTAGTGAACTTTGATTTTTAATGACTGGGTAAGAAAAAACTATGCCTTGTGAAGAGGCAGGAATAGTAGAAGCTTTCTTTGTGAAGTGATTTTTGTAGCTATCTCAAGACTAAAACAAATGGGAATTGAAGGCATGTACTGCCTGATTCATTTTAGTGCAATACCCAAATCTTTTTATTGTACATAATGGGCCTTTTGGATATTTGTCTAATAATGTTTTGATTAAAATGGAATAAAATAACAGAAGTATTCTGTTTATAGGAATTATATATTTGTTGGTTTTACTAGTGTATCAGTTTTTTTTTGTTCTGTTTTTTGTTTTTGGTACCGAGGATCGAACTCACAACCTTGTGCTTGCCAGGCAGGCACTTATGCTGCTGAGCTACATCCCCAGCCCACCAGTGTATCAGTTTTAATTCCTTTATTGGTGTATTAGCTTTCCTGTTTCTGGGACAAAATATCTGACACCCATCCCTTAAAGGAAGAGAGGTGTATTTGGCTCACAGTTCTGGTGGGTTCAGTCCATGGTCAGCTGGCTCCAACGCAGATACACTACAGGGAAAGGGATACACCACAGTGGAAGGGATTGGTGGAGGAGAGCTGCTCATCTCATGGCAGCTAGAAAGCAGACAAAGAAAGGGGGAACTGGGGTCAATAAAACACTCTTCCTGTTCACACCCCTAGTGACCCTCTTCTTCTGATTAGGTCATATCTCTGAACACGTAAGACTTACAGGGGACATTCAAATCCAAACCATAACATTCCACCCCTGGCCCCACAAAAGCTCATTTCCATCTCATTATGTAAAAAGCATTTAGTCCATCTCTAAGAGTCACCAAGGTCTTGCCAGTTATAGCACTGCTGAAAAGTCTTAAGTGCAAAGTCTCTGAGATGCAAGATGTCTTAGTTACTTTTCACTCATTGCCGAGACAAAATACCTGATGCCCAAAATTAGGGATGGAAAGGTTTATTTCTTACAGTTTCTCGGGGAGTTTCAGTCCATACTTAGCTGGCTCCAAGGCAGCCTGGCATGGCAGGGCTGCCATTCATGGTGGCCGCAAGCAGCAAGCATGCTCCAGAGAGAGGTGGAAGCAAGAGGAAAACCCACCTAATTTACACTGTATGTCGGCTCCACCTCTGGGTGGGTGCAGCACTCACATTGCCAATCCTGGCACTAGACAACAAACAGAGCAGAAGCAAGTGCCAGACTTAGCCCCATCAAAAGTATATGAGGACGTGGGGGGACATAGCATACCCAATACACAAGATAAGCTCTTAGCTGTGAGCTTCCATAAAACTCAGAGAATTAAATTTCTCCAGCATACAGTAGTATTGGGTAAGCATTTTCATTCCAAAAGGTAGGAATAGAGGAATAGAAAGGAATCAGACCAAAGCAAGACTAAAATCTAGCAGGTCACATGTTAAGTCCTATATCTTCATGTCCAGCACCCAGGGCAAATTCTGGTGAGATGTGAACTCCCTGTCCCCTGTGGACTTGTAGCCCACACAGCCTCTCTCTTGAGGAGGCTCCAGTTTCTGACTGTGGCCTTCCTTGGCAGACATTCCACATTCCTGGCATCTCCATCTTACTGGGATCTCCCCTGAATCTTCTGCTTCACTCTCACAGTTTCATGCATTACCCTTTCAGGGGCATGTTATCTGGCCTTTCAGGCTTTCCTCTGAAATCTGAATGGAAGCCTCCATGACCCCACAACTCTTGCATTCTGCATGCCTGTAAAACCAGAATTATGTGGATGACACCATGGTTTTCTTCTAGTGTAAACAGTAACCAGTTTTCCATGGACCACAGCTACAGTGGTCTGTAAGTACCTGGATGACTGAATGTGGGGAAACACTTCTCTAGGTAACCCTGAGTGAGCAGGATACCCTGAGGCTCTCTTCTTAAAGCAAAGTCTTTAAGGCATTTATACTTTTATGCCCTTGAACCTGTGATTAGTGTGATCTTGCTGATTTCTGAGATAACAACAAGACATCTTTCTTTTTCTCTCTGGGCAAAGTACTTGGCTTCCTTTTAGTGGTAATAATCTTTTCAGCAACCATGCTCTCCTCAGCCCCAAGTTTGCAGGCACTTTTCTGAGACAACTGCAATTTTTAAAAGTCATTCAGTTCTTCTTTTTGCTCCCGATTCTCACTATAAATCAAGCTAAAAGCAGCTAGCAATACCCATGTCACAACCTGAATGTTGGACTGCTCTGAAATTTCCTCTGCCAGATCAGTTAGTCCACAACCTTTAATCTCAGTCTCAGACAAAGTCTTAGGACATGGGCAAAATATAGACAGACTATTTGCCAGAGTGTAGTGTGTGTGGTCTCTAGTCCAATTGTCATTCAAGTCTTTGTTGCCAGCTGAAACCTCCCGAGCCTGGTCTTTACCCTTTGTAGTCCTATCATTGTTCTGGTCTTCTGCACTCTGACTAAAATCATCCATCAGGCTCCGCTTATAGGGCTTCTCTAATTGACATCTCTAAACCTTGGCAAAGTATTCACATAAACTAGTTCCAAAGACTTCTAGACCACATGATCAGGTAAAGTCCCAGCAATGACCCCATTTCTCTGGTACCCAATTTTCTGTATAAGTCAACTTTCACATTACTGGGACAAAATATCTGATACCTGTCACTTAAAGGAGATGGAGTTTATTTGGCTTATGGTCTTGGTGGATTCAATCCATGGTTGACTGACTCCAAGGCAGAAACAGAATAGTAAAAGTGCATAGTTGAGGAAATCTGTCCACCTCATGGCAGGGAGGAAGCAGAACATGAAAGGGAAGAAGCTAGGGACAAGAATACTGTATACCCTTTTGCCATGCCTATAATCTTAGCACTTGGGAGACTGAGGCAGGAGGATTGTAGTGAGTTCAAAGCCAGCTTGATCTACGTAGTGACTTCTAGGCCACATAATGAGACCTTCTCTGTAAAAAAATTACACCCTTTCAGATCATGCCCCCAGTAACTCACCTCTTCCAACCAGGCCCTACCTCCAAACACATGAGACTTTTGGGAGACATTTCAGGTCCAAACCATAGCAATTGGGAATTAAGGTATTTGATCTAAGGGTTGGAGGCACCTTAAATGATATATCCTTCAACTACCCTTCTGCTCTGTGGATCCAGTCTGGATAGTGCACTCAGATTTGGGCCAAGACCTTGAGGCAAGGAGCTTCTGCGTCTCACCGGTTTGAGACAACTCATACTACTGTGAAATTCTTCCTACTCAGTCTGTTTCTGTGCTCATAGATCTTCCTTCTATTCTTTTTTTTTTCTTGTCCCTTCTTTCCTTTCCCCTTCCTCCATCTCTTGTTCCCCTTCTTGTTTGAACATTTTTTTCCCATTCCCAATATCTGTTATACATTTCAGTCCTCATTTACACTTTCAGTTTCTCACACTAGAGAAGCACAATATTTAAACATGTGTGTCTGACTTTTTTCACTTATTGACTTTTCAGAAATATTTGTTATAAAATCCTTCAGTGGTTTTCAAATTGCTGTCAACTGTCTTATCCCTATCTACCCGTACCCAAGTATTAATGCTGTCATTGTATGATTAGAAATTTTTTCCACATGTAGCATAAAATTTCTATTCTGTATATTAACAGAATATTTTTACTCTGGATCTTCACTTCTGTATCTTACTTGATTAGCATTTACTTTGTTAGATTTATTCCTAATTTTTAAGACTTACCCAATTTTTAACTGATAAGAAATACGACTCAGTTTATTTTCAAAAGAAATACAGTGACTTTCCTCCTATTCTAAGTATATTTGACTGATGTGAAACACTGTATTTAAATGTAGTTTCACTTAAGAAATAAGCAGGATATTGATTGAATTATGGTTTGCTGGTTTTTATTCTTTTCTTGGGGAACTAGGGACATAGGTTAGTGATGGAATGTTTACCTACCAAGCACAAAGTCCTGGGTTCTATCCCCAGCATCATTTATTTTTCCGTAAGTAAAATATTGATCTATAATAGAAAATAGAAAAATTCAAGTGGTTGGGTATGATATTTTCAGAGAAATTAAGTCATTATTTTTAATTTTTACTAATTTTCTTTTTTCCTTTTTTTTCTTTACATTTTGTTTAGTGCTAGAAATTGAACCTAGGCCTTACCCATACTTTTAAGTTTTAAAAGTTAGTATCAGTCTTAGGAGAATTGCTCCAGTGGTAAAGTGCTTGCCTAGCATGCGTGATGCCCTGAGTTTGATCCTTAGCACCACAAAAAATTTAATATCATTTTTTCCTGATGTGGTAGTATACGCCTGTATTCCCAGATACTCATGAGTCCGAGGCAGGAGTATCTTTTGAGCCCAGAAGTTAGAGGGCAGCTTTGGTGACTCAGGAAGACCTCATCTCAGGAAACGTAAAAAAAAAAAAAAAAAAAAGGAAAAAGATTTATTTGTTTATTTGGTACCAGGGATCAAACTCACAACCTCATGCCTGCCAGGCAGGTGCTTAAGCCACTGATCTAACCTCCTGGCCCTATTTTTTGAGACAGGGTCTCACTATGCAATTTAGGCTGGCCTTGAACTCACTTTGTAGCCCAGGCTGGTCTCAAACTCACAATGATCCTCCTGCCTCAGCCTCCCAAGTGCTGGGATTAAAGGTGTTCTCCACCACGCCCAGCAGAAAAAGATTTTTAAAATGTCGATATCAAGAAAACAAAGGGCCAGGGATTTAGCTCAGTGGCAAAAGCGCCCACTTGGCAAGCGCAACGTCATGAGTTCGATCCCTGGTACCAAAAAAAAAAAAAGTCAGTATCACTGAAATAATGTAGTTTTCTAAAAAAGTAGCCTATAAGCTGTTGATAGAAACATATATGTATGTGTATATATATATATATATATATACACACACGATTGTTTGTATTTCAATCAAGAGTATACAGTGCACTACCAGTAATATATGCCATATAGCCTAGGTACATAGTAGGCTTACCATTTCGATTTGCACTCTGATGTTTGCTCAATGATGAACTTGCCTGACAACAATGCATTTCTCAAAATATATCTCCATCATTAAGCAGTGCATGACTGTTCTGAGAGAAAAAAAAAAAAAAACTGAACAGACTGGTTTATTTGGTTTAGTTTTCTTAAGAGAGTCACACTGTGTTGACCCTGGTAGCCTAAAACTCCCAGGCTCAACCCATCCTCCTGCCTCAGCCTCCTGAGTAGCTGGTACTGCAAGTGTGTGCCACTGTGCCTGGCGTGCAAATACAGCTTACAGTGGCCAGCCTCCAAGATGGTTCCCATTGATCTTCACCACCTGATGTCATGCATTTATGTGATGCCTTTGTACATTTCGTCAGGATTGGCTCATATGACCGTTAGAGTATAAGAAAGTGGTAGTGTACACTCTTAGGGCTAAGATACACAAGACATTGGTTCTTCAGCCTTACTTCTCTTGGATCACCCAGTCTGGAAGAAGCCAGCCACCATGTTGTAGAAAGACACTTGAGCCAAGCTTCAGAAAGGGTGACAACTGCACCCTCTGTCTTATGTTTGTCACCTCTCCCAACTCTGCATTTTAAGTAAAAAGACCTGTCTTATTTACTTTTTATTCTCTGACACCTAGCACTTAGTAGACATCAATAAACATTTGTAAAGTTAGATAATTGAGTGGTCCTATCAAGGCTCCCCACTCCAATCCAGCCCATATATAATTTCCAGGGACAATTATATATTTGTGACATTCTCTTGTTCAAAATCTAAGTGGTTTCCTATTGTCTGCAGAATAAAATATGAACTCCTTAGCTGGGTCATTTAACTATCTGATCTTCTTTATTTCTTTTTTTTTTTTTTTTTTTTTTTTTTTTTTTTTTTTTTTTTTTTTTTTTTTTTTTTTTTTGCTGCACTGGGGATTGAACTCACAACTTTGTGCCTGCCAGATAGATGCTTAAGCCATTGAGCCAAACTCCCGGCCCTAGTTTTCTGAGGCAGAGTTGCACTATGTAGCTCAGACCGGCCTTGCGCTCACGTTGTAGCCCAAGCTGACCTCGAACTCACAACGCTCCTCCTACCTCAGCCTCCCGAGTGCTGGGATTGAAGGCGTGAACTCCCACGCCCGGCTTGTCAACTCTATTTCTACTTTACTTCATATTACAGTTAGTCAAAGCGATCCATTCACTATTCCCAAGAGTTCTCCTCCCTTTTCCACATCCATATCTTGATTCATACTGTGTTTTCTTTTTTCTGAAAAGCCTTCCTCTCCTATCCTAATTCATTTCCCTCCTTAGGACCCTCAAATGCCACCTTTTTCATAAAGCAGTCTTGATTATCTCAGACAGTAGTAATCTTTCCCAGCTTTGGAGTCTCCAAGATGCTGATTGCTTGCTGCCTGTCACATTTTCACATTATGGACATGTACTTACTATAGTCTTTTAAAGGGCAGGTCTAAAATAATTCATCTTTGTATGCTGTACTCAGAAGTAGAAGTAGGCAACAGGTGACTTCTAGAATGGCTAAATGAATGAATAAATGAATAAGCAGGTATTGGGGACCTGGCCAAGGTCCCCAACTGCCTGTGAGAAGGGTATAGGGAAGGATAAAATAAGAAACAGACAAATTTAGTAGTGCATAATGGGGGGCTGGGAGGTCAGTGCCTCAGGACAGGCAAAGACTCAGCCACTATTTATTGAGTGTATACAGTGATAGGAGGGGCTAGCAGAAAATTCCAGGTCAGAGGAGGATGCCAGGTTTTTGGAAGATTAAGAGGTCCATGACATTTCAGGCAATGGATAATCCTGGAATAACTCAAGAGTGCAGAGGAGATGGTCTTATGCTAAAAAGGATCTTACTGTGGAGTGTTCTTTTTCATCTTAGTAGTTTTAAATTAGTCTTAGTGGGTGGGAGGGGATGGCCCATCCTAAGAGTTAATGGGTGATACCATAATCTCAAGCCTCCGTTTATCCCTTAGGGAAGTATGCAAAATTAGCCATTGAATTCATGGTTCCCAATAAACAGGCTCCCTGAAATTGTACCATGTCCATGGGTTGGATAGGAGAGGAATGGAAAATTAGGGTGTGATACATAGGTTACAGTGAGACACTGGGAAAGGTGGTACTCCTTGCTCCACTGCACCTGTCTGCATATTCTAATAGCCCAATTATGCCTATCCCATTTGGAATATTCACTGAAATCTAGCATGTTCCGGGCCCCACGCTTGCTACTGGGGATACAAAAGATATCATGTATCTGCAACTTGGATGCCCTTCAGAGGAAGGTGTTTTGGCACTCTGGCCCTTTGTATTAGTCATGTAGGCTCCAGATCATATCACCAAATTAGACCTTGTTCACTGTGCTGAGCCCTGTCCCTGACTTACCACATCCACCTCAGAATTGCTTGATGTGGGTAGTTTGTGCTGGGTACTTTGGTTAAATCCATTCCAATAGTTTAGCTTATTGTTTAAAAATTTAATTCTAGTTAGATTTTAAGTTGGCTTATGTTTAATTTTTAGCTTTGTTAAAGCCAGCTGTTGTGGATAAGATAAATTGGCAGTAGAAGCTTTTACATTCTCTGTTCTAATACCTTTTGGTGAACTTTTCTAAGCACTTATTCTATTCCATTATTTTCCACTTGAGGGAAATACTATGCAATTTTATCTCAGTCAGTCAACATTGATATTTCATTGGGGAGGGAATAGAAAGACTTATAAAATTAATAGACATCACCATGGAACCATACAAGAAGAACAAGTCTACTTCTGTAGAAATCTGAGTTACTGCCTTCAGAACCATCTTTCCTCACACCTGCCTGCTCTGTGCTAGTACCTGTGTTTTCCAGCCATACTTGACATTGTCAGAATCCTCCGTGTGTCACTTCCCAGGGCAACTGCTACCTCTGATTCAGGATGCCTCTTAAGAATCCTGAAGAATCCTCCCATTCCTTTTCTCCCTCCTGCTTTCCCCTTCAGAGTTACTTGTCCCTTATATCCTTTCCTTAGCACTCTGCACATTTCTGTCAGAGAACTTATCCAACTATATCAGGGACCTGACCAAAATCCCCAACTGCCTGTATGAGGACTATGGTGAAAGGATGAGATAAGAGACAAATTTACTAAAGCATAATGGGGGGCTGGGAGGTCAGTGCCTCAGGATGGGCAGAGACCAAGATACTCCAAACCAGCCACCATTTATTGGGTATATACAATGTAGCAGGGCTAGCAGGGAGATTCAGAGGGATGACTCGAGATGGTGGAGATGATTTTATGCTAAGAAGGTTTAGTTTAGTCTTAGTGGGTGGGAGAGGGTGGCACATCCCAGAAGAGTTAATGAGAAGTCTCAAAAGGGTGATACCATAGTTCCAAGCCTCCATTTATCCCTTAGGGACATATGCAAAATTAGCTATTGTGAATTTGTGGTCCCCAACACAGGTATATTACAGTCATTGGTTTACTTGTGGGTTTCTTTTTTTTTTTTTTTTTTTTTCTGTTAGGCCAGTGTCTCTCCAAGAGCTAAGTCTCTCTGATTCTCTTTTATATATCTAGATTAGCACAATGCCTGGTATGTATTAGATGCTTATTAATTGAAAATTCAGTATCCAGCTTTCTAAATTCCATTTTAGCTAGGCATTGTACCAGCGCTCTGAAGGCTTAGGTGGGAGGATTGCCTAGAGTTCAAGGCCAGCCTGGACTATATAGTGAGACCCTGTCTCAGAAAACAAACAAACAAACAAACAGATAATGGATGGAAAGTACTCAGAAGTACTTTTAACTTTTCTGCTATTGGTTAACAGAAAAACACAGAATTCAGTTCTTGAGCAACTTCTGGCCTGTGAGCAATAATTCTATTAGTTGGCACTTAACTGTCATAAAGTAGATGAACCAGTCATGTTCCTGGGGAAAGGTGGAGAAGGGTGGAGTGAAGGATAAAGAGGGGAGTGAGTTAGCAAAACTCCACATAGTTACAAACCAGCACAAAGGTGACTGTGATTCGTGACGTTAGCTTGATTCAGTGGAGCTCAAACAGGAGCAAAGAGCAGAGGCAATCACCAGTGAAAGCGAGAATTCACAGCAGAGAGGCAGACGTGAACAGGTAAGCACCTGAGTGGGGCCCTGGTCCTCTGCCATTGTGGTCTGTCAGGCTCTAGGAAACAGGGAAGAAGGGAGGCCAGAATCTGAAGCTTTGGCATGGCTGGGTGGGCAGGACTAGTGTTTGCTATAGGTGTAAAGAAACACTGAAGAGACCTTGGAAGGAGTTAGGCATAGTGAGTGACTGACTAACACCGGTGGCGCAAAGAAAAGAATTGAAAAAAGAAAGATTTAAAGAAAAGGCTTTTGGAAAGCTGGTCGTGGTGGTGCACTGGGAGGTTGTAATCCCAGCACTTGAGAGGTTGAGGCAGTTCAAGACCCGTGGGCTACAAAGTGGGCCCAAGGCCAGCCTGCACTGCATAATGAGACCCTGTCTCAAAAAGACAAAAAAAGAAAAAAACTACTGGGGGGATGAATAAGAGATGAGCCAGAGATGTTGAAAAAACAAATTGTGAAAATAATGGGTTTAAATATACTAATATATTTTCTCCAGTCTATTAAAAAAAAAAGCATTGACTGTCTGCATTATTTTAAGTAGAATATGAAATCTGACACATTTGGACAAATGACACCTTTATGTAACTGACACAGTTAGAGAAAATCTTCCCTTAGCAGCTTAGAATCCTAATCTTTCAATGATTGGGTGATTAATCATTTGGAAAGAAATTAGCTATTATTAACTGGGTAGGATCTAGTGTCTGAGTTATAGGATCTTTGTTTATCCCTAGTATGTTTTAGCACTATTCAAGCACTACAGATACAACAGAAACAAAATTCCATACAATGACTATTTAATTGTTTTTTTTTAATTATTAAGAGAGGCACATTGCCGTCAATCCTCCTCAAAATCCTCCTCTTCACTTTGAACACACATATCCTATCATTGTGTCTTTTCTGAAGCAGTTTTGCAAGTCTTCTTTTGTGTCTAGTTGTTCTGTGGCTGCCTAGATGTCCTGAATTAATTTAAAAGCATTTACTTTTCATGGTCATTTTGGCTTTGGGGAAGAGCCAGCAGTCACATGGTGCCAGATCCTGTACATAAGGACGAGGACACACCGTGATGTTTTTACAAGTCTGCTTCTTCGTTGAGTGGCACTGCCAGCAGCATTCACCGTATTTTTACCATACCTCATAAAGACATGAAAGAAGACTTCAGAAGAACCAGAACAATGAGATAAGTGTTTTCAAAGCAAGAGGAAGTATTTTGAGGGAAAATAATGAAAAAGTGTCTTTTATTGTAATAATTTTCTTTAAATTTAAAGCATTCACTGTATATTTTGATCACCCCTGGTTTAGCTTACATGGGAGATGGAAGTGTGGGGGAAAGTGGGAAATATGAAAATGAAAGTAGTAAATTGTATGGTGTATTGGGAAGGGAAAGTGCTATGGAGGGGACCTGGGGAAGCAGGGAGCGGGGAGGGAGCAGGGAAATGCTATGGAGAAGAAAAGAAAGGTAGAAAATGTGCATGTGGCCAGGTGAGTGGGAATTTTTAAAAGGGAGGACAAGGAAGGTTTCACTAAGTTGACATTTGAATAAATACTTTTAAAATAAATGAGCAAGCTGTGCAGACTAGGGTCATGTAAGATAGGATGCTGTTTTACAAACTTAAAATTGTAAGTTTTTAAGTACAATTTTTAAGACAGATGATCTTAAAAGTGAGGTTGGAAGTGGTGTTAGAAGGTAGGTGCTGAGAGCAGAAAGAGCATTTTATGTGTTGCTCCTTTGCTTGCCTCTAAAATCTGTTATTTGTTTATACTCAGCACCTGGTATGACTGCAGTTTTTACTCCATGAAAATGGATACCTTGGATGCATATTTTTCCCTTTAAATCTTTTCTTGAAGAAAAACAAATGTTTGCTTAGTGGAAATAGATGCTGGAGAACTATCTATTTATTTATTTTTGAGATAGGGTCTCGCTATAGAGTTCAGGTTGGTCTTAAACTCAGTATGTAACCCAGGCTGTCCTTGAACTTGCAGTGATGCTCCTTCTTCAGCCTCATGAGTTTTGGGACTATAGGCCTGGTGATGGAGAGCTTTTTTAGAAACCACAAGAAAAAGAAAATATGAGTGTTATGATTTGTGTCTAGATGTCCCCCCAAAACCTCATGCAGTCATGGGGGCAGGCTTTTAGAATTTGTGATTGATTCATGGTGCAATGCTGGGATTATGGGTGTGAGTGCTACGACACCCACCCTAGGGTGGGTAACCTACATACACTATAAGGAACAGAATGAGTCTTCATTCCATGCTCCTCTGTTTTTGCTCTTGTTGCTTTTGCTGTTTCCCACCACCATAAACTGTTGCTCTCCGCCACGAGCCACCCTACCTTGGACCCAGCAGATTATGGGCTGAAACCTCCACAAACTGTGAGAGCTAAATGAGCCTTTCCTTCCTTCATTTTGGTTATCAGGTATTTTGTCTCAGTGAGAGAAAAGTAACCAACACAGTGAGTGACCTCTGAAAAAAGTGCACTCATAGAACAGGAGGAAAGTTGGTGCCTGTGACACCTCTAATGCACTTCCTGAAGGTGAAGAGGGACCAAGTGTTGAATGAAGCAGGAATCCACTGTTGATACTCAGAGTCTAAGACAAAACTGTTTCTGTTTTCAGTCATTTGGATTGATCTGCACAACCAACCCGTTCGCTGTAAGAATCAGCCGAAGGGAGTACTTTAAGATGTGAGTATGAATCTGGCCAGGCAGCTGCCCTCTTTTAGTGGTTGATTTCCTGGGATGAAATTTCCTTTGTTTGGGATTACGAAAGTTGAGCAATTCTCATTGTTCCTTTCTCTATCTAGTAGCTCTCATTCTTAGCTACAGAAGTTCAGCCTTGTAAAGGATGATTTCAGCTCTGCCTTTTTTGTACCTATAAACAACTCTAGTTATTTTAAATATATTTAAATTCCAGAACATTTAGCTTTTGTTTATTTTATGTAATGTAGCACATCTGGGAAGGAGGCTTCTTTTTGGGGGGAGGGTGCTGGGGTTTGAATCTAGGGCCTTCACACTGAGCACCAGCCCTTTTTAACTTTTTATTATTTTTGTTTTAAGGTTTTGAGACAGGGTCTCACTAAATTTTCCAGGCTGGGCTTGAATTTACATTTTTCCTGCCTCAGCCTTTTAGAGTGCTAGGATTACAGTATGAGCCACCACACCCATAAGTAAGGCATTTTGATTAAACAAACCCTAAGTAGTCAAAAAACTTGATAACGACTGAACTTTAAAGTCCAAATGTACCAAAGAGGTGGTAAGAATAAGAGACAATAGAAATGGGAAATGGAAGTTTTAGAATCAGATCTCGTCACTTAATTAGTAACTCTGACTGCTCAAGAAGAAATCCAGATGTGAATACAGAATTAGAAGACTCACAACTGTTTTCTCTGTTTAATACCAAGAGAAAATACAGCCTAGCTAGGAGGTAGGTGAGTGTTGACAGAGGTTTTTGGTTGTCACAGTTGGTGTGTCGGGGAGGGAGGAGGGATGGCTGCAGAGAGTGTGCTGAACAACCTACCACACATAGACAGCCCTAGACAAAGAGTTATCCAGCCCCAAATGTCACTAGGCCAAAGTCGAGAAGCCCTGACCTTGAGGAACTCTAGTTTTCCTGTACAGATGAAATCAATAGGACGCAACGTGAGCTTTCTAGCAGACCTGCTACAAATTTCCAAAACAGAAAACACTTAATTATTTAGTTAATATCTCTCTGGCAGAAAAAAAGAAAAGAAAGTAAACTAAAGCAACTACCTAGAATGGATCCCATTATTTCATTGAACACTGCTGAATGTTTTTATCACAGGCCTCAAGAACATTTAAAACTCACTATAATGTCTCTGGTGCAATGATAAAAAATAAGCCTTCCGAACATTTTAAAAATCATTTCCCAGTAATGATAACAAAACCTATTCTATCCTACTTTTCACAATCTTAGTCTTAGAAAAACACTAAAAGATGTTATACTCAAATAATGCATTGTAATTTAAAAACAAACCAAACTTACATACATGAACACACATATTTATATGTATATATAATTTGATTTTCATAATAACCATGGAAGTAAGATAGGGCAGGTGCTCTTATTCTAACTTTAAAGGTAAGTAAATAGAGTGTTAGCAACTTTGTGACTTAAGATTACACAACTCCCAGCAGACAGAAACGTAGAACTGAAACCCAGTGCCTCTGACCTGACACTCTGTGCTCTTTCTGTTGTGTTTCATGTCCTCTCTCCAGGTTTCCAGAAGCATTTGTATTTAGTCTCCATAATACGCAAGTCTGAACACAGAATGTCAAACATGCTACATTTTTTGTCTCCATTGAGGACACTCTAAAAAACTTGAGCAATGACTTATCTAATGGGAGGTGGTTGGAGTCAAGCCTTAGGCAAGACTGAAGCCTGATTTCTGAATGGATTTCATTATTGCTGACTTGCTTTATGACTTTCAGCAAATCATAGAACCCCTCTGCCTTTATTTCTCCCTTTTCTCTCAGTTCTGTGGCAGTAACATGGCATGAAACATATGAAGGCTATCTTTAAAACCCATTATGATCTACTAAAGTGTTTTAAAATTAAGTTTATTTCGTTGAAATATTATATATACAAGTCACTGGCAGCAGTGTCGATCACAGATGACAGTTCAGTGGCCTGATTTTTGAAGGCTGTGAATACCCCAATGATAGAGATTTTTATAACTTTTTTTTTTTTTTTTGGTGCTGGGGATCGAACTCACAACCTCACACATGCCAGGCAGGCGCTTATGCCACTGAGCTAAATCCCCAGCCCAGCTTTTATAACTTCTTTGTGACTATAAGTTTAATTCAGAAGTTGAAGTCTCTTATCTGTAAATCAAAGAAGGTTGAATGGAGAAAAAGCAAATGAGGCAGGTATTTACCATCTAGAGGCAAAATTGTCAAAAGAGAAAAAAAAAAATTATACTCAACCATAGGATCAGGTTGGCAGAGAGAGCCTTTGCATATGTGAGAACCACTTTACAATTAAAAGCAAAGCATGAGAAAATGTATTTTAGATCCCAGTTTTCTTTCAGAATTGGATACCCTTCAAAAAAGGTGCTAATGGTTTATATTACCCTGGTTTAACTTGTTGTACTGGTTATTGGATATAGAGAAGCAACACCTTGGGAATGGGATGGGATTTCCATACTAGTGTTTCTTTTATAGGTTAACCAGAGAAGCCAACTGGGCTAACCTTGTATGTCTTTTTCCTGACAGTCACCACAGGAGCGTGAGCAGCACTGCTCCCACAGCAGAGCCTCAAGTTACCACAACTCAGGAAGAGTATGGCCACTACCTGGGGTGCAGTCTTTTTCACGCTGGTGATATCCTGTGTTTGCAGCACAGTCTTCCACAGAGACCAGCAGACCTGGTTTGAAGGTGTTTTTCTGTCTTCCATGTGCCCCATCAACGTCAGTGCTAGTACCTTCTATGGAATTATGTTTGATGCAGGGAGCACCGGAACTCGAATTCATGTTTATACTTTTTTTCAGAAAGTACAGGGTAAGTGCAGTGGGGCCCTCCCCAGAGTCTAAATCCCTGTTTTAGCATCTCCTCCCACAAACAAATGTCCTGAGGTATGATATAGAGTCAAGAATCTCACAACTAGTGAGTGTCTTTCTTCAGAGAACACTTTGGATTTTAATCAAACACATAATTTGATTCTATGTGAAGTTAAGAGAAATCTTGGCTGCCTGTAGTCTGAAATCCGTATGTCCAAGAAATATAACTCATTTGTCCTTTCCCTTCTCTGAAGTTGGTTAATACTCCAGGGGTCCAGAATATGGAGAATTTTGGGAGTGATCTTGGGGAAAGGATAACAGGAGAGTTTCCCTGTCATCCTTGGAGAAGGGATTAAGGGGATCCTGAAGATTAATTTTTTCTGAATTGTCAGTTCCTTCCTTAGGGTTACCTAAGGAGCCTGGGGAAAGTAGTGGGAGCTAGGCATCCGGCAGAGATCCATACAGCTTGCCATCTAATCCTCCTTCCTAACCCTTCAACAAGACAGTGCTTGCACATGGGATCATTAGCATGGGAGAAGAGTAGGTTAATCTAGTAAGTCATTAACAACTTACACAGCCTAGAAGCCTAACTTTTGGTAATCAGCCATCTCTCTTATTTTTGTTCTGGGGACAAAATAGGACAGCTTCCAGTACTGGAAGGGGAAATTTTCGAATCTTTGAAGCCAGGACTTTCTGCTTTTGTAGATCAACCGAAGAAGGTGAGTTTCCTATGATTTGATGTTGAAATTCTCAGTGCCTTGGTAACTTGACCACACCACTGCTACTGAACACCTCACTCTCTGTTCATGAATTTCATGAATGATATTGAGAGTATGTGTGAGTGAGACCAGTGTTCTCTCCTCAGTGAGTCTCCTGGGTATCAGTCATTGTATGTGTAAGGCTCACTAGGGCTGAAGTGGAGGCACAGCAGCTTTTAAGAAATTGCTCTTTATATTTACCATTTAAGATTTTGAGTAGAAGGTAACTCAATGTAAATACAGAAAATAGGCATGCAGTTCTATAGTACATGAAGTATACACGTGGCAGTTGAGGAATAAAGAATTTCACTTCAGAGTGCCTCATGAAGCCAGGCGTGGTGACACATGCCTGTAATTCCAGTCCTCAGGAGGCTGAGGCAGGAGGATTGCCACAAGTTTGAGGCCAGACTGGGCTACATAGTGAGTTCAAGGCCTGCCTGCACTACATGGTGAGACCCTGTCTAAAAAAAACCTAAAAACCAAAAACAGTCCCTCATGAAGAGGGGAACCATGAGAAATTAGGCATCAGCCCACGATGACAGAAATCTTTGTTAGTAGAAGATAAATGGAGTTTGTGGTGCCCAGTGGCTGTATTTCTCATCTGAGTACCTGCAGTGTATTACACCTAGTGTGTTTTTGTGCCAGCACTGAAATAAAACAGAGTAAGGCAGAACGTTGAACTTTGATAGTAGATATAAAGTGTCGTTCAGGGTGACAGAATAATCATTAACCAAGGGAAAACCTGGCATTAAGAATGGGTTGCGTTGCTAGGCATGGTATGTACACCTGTAATCCCAGAACTTATGAGACTGAGCAGGAGGATCATGAGTTTGAAGCTAGCCTGGACATAATAGCAGGACCCTGTCTAAAAAATAACAAAAACTAAAAAAAAAAAAAAAAAACAAGCAAATAGAACTAAAAGGGTTTGAAAGCCTGTTGAGTTGTGTGCACATCTCATCCCAGGCTCAGAATGCTGCAGTCAGAGGACCCTGAGTCCAGAAGTTTGAGACCAGCACAGGCAACAACGTTGAACCTTGTGTCAAAAAAAAAAAAAAAAAAAAAGTGGGGGGGATGGTTTGAGCTTGAAAATGGAGAGGATATACTCTCAGTTCAGTATCAATGTGGTATGAAATTAGAGCTATTAAGATTAACTACATTACTGGAAAATGATCTGACACTTAGAAACAATTATGTTAGGATGGGAATTTAGCTCAGCAGTGTAAGCGCCTGCCTGGCAAATGTGAGGTCGTGAGTTCGATCTCCGGTACAAAAAAGAGAAAAGAAACGATTGTGTTATGGTTACTGGGGATTGATTGAACCCAAGGCTGGTGTGTGCCAAGCAACCACTCTACCACTGGGCTATATCCACAGTCCCCACCACCATCTCACAGAGTTGCCCAGACTGACTTCAAACTTGTGATCATCCTGTCTCAGCCTCCCAAGTAACTGGGATCACAGGCACACACCATCTGAAGTATTGAATTTTTTAAAAATGATTTTCATTTATTGTAAATTGAGCATCTACTGGGTGCCATGCATTGTAGATGCCAGTGACATAAAAATGAGCTTGACAGGCCGGGCGTGGTGGCGCACGCCTTTAATCCCAGCACTTTGGAGGCTGAGGTAGGCGGAGCGTTGTGAGTTCGAGGCCGGCTTGGGCTACAACGCGAGCGCAAGGCCGGCCTGAGCTACATAGTGCGACCCTGCCTCAAAAAATCCAGGGCCGGGAGTTAGGCTTAGTGCCTTAAGCGCCTGCCCTGGCAGGCGCGAGGTTGTGAGTTCAATCCCCGGTGCCGCAAAAAAAAAAAAATGAGCTTGACATACTTTGTCCTTAAGGAGAATGTTAAAAGTATAGCGTGCTAACAGCTATAGCTAGCATCAATGGGACAACCACATGCATTCTGCATCCAGCAGTTCAGTGGTGGTGTGAGGCATAGCTCCCATTGCTTACCTGAGGAAACCAAGTCCTGTGTAGGTCAGGCGACCTATGTTAGGTCACAGGGCTAACAAGCAACCCTTTCCAGTACCCAGCACTATACCCAGCCTTCTGACCTCTACCGAATTTATTGAGACATAAAACAGCAGTCATTGAGCATGGTGGCACACACCTGCCTGCAATCCCAGTACTAGGGAGGCTGAGGCAGAGGATAATCATGAGTTCTAGGCTAGGCTGAGTTACATAATGAGTTCAAGGCCAACCTAAACTACATAGCAAGACACTGTCTCCAAAAAAAAAAAAAAAAAAAAAAAAAAATCAGCTAAAATGATCTTACTATAAAAGGATAACTTTTATTATAGCTATTAAAATGAAATGGAGCTGAGCATAATGGTTCAAGCTTATAATCTTCAGGAAGCTAAAACAGGAGAATTTCAAGTCCAAGACCCGCCCGGACTATAAAATGAGACTCTGTCTTAAAAAACAAATAAAAATTTAAATGGATATTTCTTGAAAGCACCCTATTTCTCTGTGTTTCTGCTATCAGAGCAGGGCGGAGTTGGAGGCTTGAGCCTCACTGCCTGTGTTGCTCCCCCAGAGCACACTGAAGGGACAGACCAGTGCTGCCGGGTGGACTGTTCACTGGGTGAATGGGTTCTCTTTTTTGAAGGGCGCTGAGACTGTTCAAGAACTGTTAGAGGTGGCCAAGGACTCCATCCCCCGAAGTCACTGGAAAAGGACCCCCGTGGTGCTGAAGGCAACAGCAGGGCTGCGCTTGTTGCCAGAACAGAAAGCCCAGGCTCTGCTGTTTGAGGTAATTTTTGAGATCTGCCTCTTTGATAATTCTGTCTTTTCCTCTGTATGCATATTTTATTTTCTGAAATGTGACTGCTACTTTCTTTGAGCATTCCACAGTTTAAAACACTAGGGTAGGTTCTTCTTATAGCGAGTTCTTTTTTTTTTTTTTTTTTTAAATACAGTACTGATGCTGGGTGTGGTGGTGCACACCTTTAATCCCAGCACTCAAGGAGGCTGAGGTAGGTGGAGCGTTGTGAGTTCGAGGCCGGCTTGGGCTACAGTGTGAGCAAGGCCAGCCTGAACTACATAGTGCAACCCTGCCTTGAAAAAAATAGGGTCGGGAGTTTGGCTCAGTGGCTTCAGCACCTGCTTGACAGGTGAGGTTGAGTTCAGTCCTTGGTACCAACAAAAATAAATTAAATAAATAAATAAATGCAGTAATGGAAATCAAACCCAGGGGCATTCTACCCCTGAACTACATCCCCAGCTCTTCTTATTTTTTGTTTTGAGATAGGATCTCACTAAATTGCCCAGGCTAACCTTGAATTTCAATCCCCTTGTCTCAGCCAAACTTTTTAAAAGCAGAATCATCCAGGGGTGGTGACTCACACCTGTAATCAGGAGGCTGGAGCAGGAAAATCGCAAATAATTCAAGACCCATCTTGGTAACTTAGTGAGACCTCGTATCAAAACCAAAAAACGCAGAGGCTTATGGCTTATGACTCCCCGGGTTTAATCGCCAATACCAAATTAAATAAATAAATAAGTAAGGCAGAGTCATAGAAATGGTTTTTGCTGAGGTAAATTTGTATATAATAAGATATGTCCAAAATTATATCTATTTTAAATACACAGTTAAATGAATTTTGATAAATATAGAAGTTTTCTTGTCTATTTCCCCACGCCCTGAAATCAGGCAACCCCTAATCTTCTTTTGGTCACTGTAGATTATATTTAGCTTGTTCTTACATTCCATATGAATGGAATCATACAGTTAATATTTTCTTTTTTAATGTCTGGACTTTTTTCTTAGCAATCGAGTTTTAGAAAATTATGGAGTTTTGTTTGTTTTGAGACTATCTTCCTATGTAATTCAGGCTGGCTTTGAACTTACTATGTCATCCAGGCTAGCTTCAACCTTGTAGTGATCCTTCTGCCTCAGCTTCCCAAGTGCTGGGATTATAGGTATGCACCACTACATCTGGTGAATTATGGAGTTTTAAAGTTTGATTTTGTTGTCGTTGTTGTTGTTGTTGTTTTGAGACAAAGTCTCACTATGTAGTTATGTAGTTCAGGCTGGCCTTGAACTTTCTAATCTTTTTGCCTCAGCCTCCTCAATGCCGCAATTATAGGCATGCACCACCATGCCTCGTAAATTTGAAATATTTTTAAATGTCCTATTTATTTATTTATTTATTTATTTTTGGTGCCAGGAATTGAACTCAGAACCTTGTGCTTGCTAGGCAGGCACTTTGCTGCTGAGTTACATCTCTGACCCTATTTTTTTTTTTAAAGTCTTTTTTTTGGGGGGGTGTGGCGGGTACTGGGACTTGAACTCAGGACCTCATGTTTGCCAGGCAGGCACTGTGCCACTAAATTAAATCCCCAGTCCCTTACAAGTCATTTTTAAAGGTCCTCTTTTCTATTCAGATGAAAAATGTATAGAGTTTTAGGGAATCCTAGTATTTAATTTTTATTGTACATATTTATTGTGCAAGAAACACATAGTATTTAAATTTCACCTTATAAAGAATATAGGCAGAACCACATCCTTAAAATTAAAAAATCACAACAAAAAAGGGTTCTGTATTACAGTTGTGCTAGTAGTACTCTGACTTTATTTTCCTTCAACAGAGAGCTTAAGTTCTTTCTCCAAGGACAAACAGCCTAATGTGTCTGTGTGAAAATCTGCACCTCGATCCCATTCACGTATTCAGTACATGAGTACTTCTGGGGGCCGGGGAAGTTACTGGGATGCTGACAGCAGGGGAAAAAGAAGACAGACACTATCTGCCATGTGGAGTTTGCATTCCAGTTCCAGGGAAACAAAATAAACAGCTAAACAAGTCAGCGTAAGGTGTGTTGGGTAGTATAGATGCTATGGAGAAAAATAATAGTAGGGTACTGGCCAGGTCAGGAGCACTGGTAAAGCTGGAGGCAGAGATGTTATTCAGATAGCAGTGAGTATTTCAAGTTTTAAAGAGAAACAACCTTCAACCCAGATTGATGTACTCTGCAAAACTGTCTTTCCAAACTGATGGAGAAATAAGACATTTCCATGACCACATCTGAGGAAATTTATAACCACCAAACCAGCACTCCAAAATGTTCTGAAGGATGTTCTAAAAGAGATAACAAGGACTACAACTCCCTGAACCCCAACAGAAGGAACTCACCAGGCAAGACAAACAGTTAAACAGTGGAGGGGGAGAAAAAGAGGGGGAACCAACAGGAAAATAAAATGACAAGGGTAAGTCAGTGCATACCAGTCATAACCATTAATGTTAATGGTCTGAATTCACCAATCAAAGACACAAACTGGCAGAATGGATCAAGAAGCAAGATTCAACAATATGCTGCATACTAGACAGCACTCAATGACGACCTTTTGGATAAGAATCACTTGAGCCAGGGTGTGGTGGTACACACCTGTAATCCCAGCACTTGGGAGGCTGAGGCAGGAGAATTGCCATGAGTTCAAGACCAGCCTGGGCTACATAGTAAGTTCAAGTCCAGCTTGAATCACATAGTAAGACCCTGTTTCAAAAAACAAAATGAAACAAACAACCAAAAAACCCAAACAAGCAAAAACAAAAGATTGATTTGATCGGAGAGAGGTCTGTGGGGTTGGAGAAGCACTTACATAAGCATTTGTGAGGAGAATATTTCAGACTGAAGAAATGGTGCAGAGGTCAAAGTGAGGAACATGCCCAGGTGTGCAGAACAGGACCCAGGAGGCCCGCTCACCTGGAGGAGACTGAGCAATGAGAAGGAAGAGGGAGGTAAGATCAGAGAGGCAGAGGGTCATTTATCCCACGGGCTCTCAAAGGCCAAGTAAAGACTGTTTTTTTTTTTTAAGAAAGAAGTGCATAGAACATTCCAAGCTAAGGAGAGATGATCTGATGTCCATTTTAAAAGCACCGTTCTGAGCTGGGCATGGTGGCAAACACCTATAATCCTAGCTACTAATGAGTCTGAGGCAAGAGGATTAAGAATCAAGGCTGGGCTGAGGAATTTACCAAGATTCTGTCTCAAAAAATAGGCCTGAGAGGTCAGAGATTTAGTTGAATGGCGCAGTGCCTACTTGGAAATCATGAGGTCCTGAGTTTGATTTCTGGTACCCACAAAAAAAATAGGCCTGGGAATATAGCACTGGTGCTTGCCTAGTAAGCAGGAGGTCCTGCGTTCAATCCTCAATACTGTAGTAAATAAATAAATGACAAAGCACCGCTCTGGCTGCTATGTTGAAAACAAATTGGGGTGGAAGAGAGGAGGGAAGAAGGCAAGAGCAGATCTGTGCTTATTCCTGTTTGTTTATTCTCTTCTCCTTGAAAGCTTGTTTATAGATCATGTAACTGGCTTTTCTGGTGAAAGCAGGTCCAGAGGTCACTGCTTGATGTGACCATAAAATAAGCAACAGCAAGCATATTATATTCACGAGGTTCTATTCATGCGGAGTCAAGAGCATTCATGGGGATCTTGGTTCCCTCCTCCTAACACAGGATCTATAAGTCTGGGTCTGGGGTCTCCCTCCAACTCCAGAGGCCCCATCCATGTGTCAGCATCCAACAGGGGCTGGTGGCAGAGTGCCTTGGCCTTTGGAGCTCCTGCATCATAGCAGGTTCTGTGCACATCTGAAGAGCAGACTGGGACAGGCTCCTTCCAATGTCCACACTGCGCATGTCCAAGGGGTTTTCCCAAAACTTTAGGATCCTGATTGGCATGGCAGAGTCAGGTATATGCTTTTTCCTACATCCAGTTCATCTATAAATTTAATGGTTTGATTGAGACTTACTTTACAGTCAAAAGAGTCCTTGTACGTGTACGTTTTTGCAAGAAAATAGTCATGGCTGCATAGTTCTTTGTCTGGTTTTTACGAAAAAGTTATGAGTTCTGCTAAAATTGTATCTAATGGAAATAGAGTAGTTTTGCAAGCCTTGTAGAACACAACTGACGTGTACATTTTTTATTACCTCAAAGAATTCAGGCTTTTTTCCCCTTTCACTGTAGGTAGAGGAGATCTTCAAGAAGTCACCATTCCTGGTTCCTGATGACAGTGTTAGCATTATGGATGGCTCCAATGAAGGTGGGAGAACTGGGGAAGGAATGTTCTTGGGGGGGGGGAATAGCGATCAATGAAAGATCTGATTAAAGAGCCTGAATATGGAATGGGGTGCTAGAGACAAAGAAACTAAATAAGGAGAAACAAATGGGAAAGAGGAATGGAATAGCAGGAAATACAGGCACCTGGGAAATTTAAAAGAACAAAGGTTGAACTGGGAAAAAAATGCTGCAGAGTAGTATAATCCTTGCTTTTTTCTCTCTTAGGCATATTAGCTTGGATTACTGTGAATTTTCTAACAGGTAATTATGTCCTCATGTTTGTGTTAAGACCTTAAGTGGCTGGATATGGTGGCATACACCTGTTACCTCCACTCCTGAGGCAGGAAGACTGCACATAGTGAGACTCTTGTCTGTCTCAAAATGGGAAGAGAAAAAAAAGGACCATATCTGGCATGATTGGAAGAGTAAAAATTCCTTTCGTGTTTCATTTGAAAAAGAGGCTGAGGGCTAGGGATATAGCCCAGTAGCACAGCGCCTGACTGGCAAGTGCAAGGTTCTGAGTTCGATTCCTGGTGCCAAAAAAAGGAGTGAGAAGCTGGGCATGGTGGCACACACCTGTAATCCCAGCACTTGGAAGTTAGAGGTCAACCTGTACTACATAGCAAGACCATGTCTCAAAAACAGAGAGAGAGAGAGAGAGAGAGAGAGAGAGAGACTGAGAGAGAGACAGAGTATGGTGTTGCCAGCCTGTAATTCCAATACTTGGGAGACTGAGCTAAGAGAAGAGCAAATTTAAGGCCGGCCTTGTTGGGCATGTTGGCACAAGCCTGTAATTCCAGCACTCAGGAGGCTGAGGTAGGATTGTCTCAAGTTCAAGGTCAGTTTGGGCTTCATAGTGATTCAAGGCCAGCCTGAACTATATAATGAGACCATGTATCAAACAATCAAGGCCAGCCTTGCAATTTATAATATTGTGTCTTTTTTTTTTTTTTTTTTTTTTTTTTTTGCGGCACCAGGGATTGAACTCACAACCTCACGCCTGTCAGACAGGCGCTTAAGTCACTGAGCCAAACTCCCAGCCCAAGATTGTGTCTTTAAAAGGGGCCTGGGGATGTAGCTCAGTGGTTGAATTCCCAGTACTGCAAAAAAGAAAAGCAAGAAGTTAATAGTTACACTGTCTTTAAGGTCTCACCTCCTCCAAGAGTCCTCCTGACCTGACACTTCCCTGCAGCTTTGGAGGCCAGGGAACAGTACATATTTCATATTTATGGAATAGCTTCAGTGAACAAGAGCAGTAGAGAATTGCAGGCCAGTGGGTATTGGCTCTGCGGATGTGGGGGACATTCTGAGCTCTCTGTTGACAGGTCAGCTGCATAGCAATGGGCAGGAGACTGTGGGGACCCTGGACCTGGGAGGGGCTTCCACCCAAATCACATTCCTGCCTCAGTTTGAGGTGAGTCGTTCACACAAAGGTCTGGTTAGCAGCACACTTGGCAGGCATATCATGGCATTGAGAAAGTGCTGCCTTACTTTCCGACAGCAGCTCTTCCACAAACAGGCTGAGTCATCATGACTGGCAAGCTTCCCCTTACCCTATTACTGTTCAGAATCCTTTTGATTTTTCAAGCCTTGTGAGGTTGGCTGTGTAAATTCTCTCCATCTCTCTCTCTCTTTTTTTTTTTTTTTTTGGTGGGAGTGGGAGCGGGCAGGGATGGTGGTAATAAGAGCATCAGATAATTACATATCCTGAATAGTCTTTTTGCTTTTTCTGATTTGCAGAAAACCCTGGAACAAACTCCTAGGGGCTACCTCACTTCCTTTGAGATGTTTAACAGCACTTATAAGCTGTATACCCATAGGTGAGGAAGGGGACAGGGAAGATTTCACATTATATGATTCTGCTAACTTTGCAAGGCATTTCAAACCTGTTATTGCATTTGATCAACCTTATCTTTGCCAGTCAGCGTAAACTCATGGCACTTACCAAACCCAGGGGGGCCTCAAAAAATGTTTTTCTTTAGAGTGAGGAGCACGTGGAGAAGGCTCAGCCAAAGCTCCATAATCTCTGCCTGGAATTTGAACCCAGTTGGGATAATGAGGGCTTCTCCGAGGGAGGTTCCCGGGGGGACCCTAGGAAGGATCACCATTGCTGGCCTTTGCATCAGACCTATAAGCAGCTCTTCATGGACAACCTTGATCCGAAAGGTGCAGACCATTCCCCTTTTTGACCTCATGAGATAAGTAAATCACAGAGATAGAACAAGTTTTCATCTCTCCAAAGAGAGACAGAGACCATGTTACTTTTGAAAGATATAGCTCAGGGCTGGAGAACTTGAAGACTAGCAAGAGATTGGTCAACCCTGTATTTTACAGTTACTTGGGACTTGGATTGAAAGCTGCAAGACTAGCAACCCTGGGAGCCCTGGAGACAGAAGGTTTGCCTGGGTACCTTTGCTGGGTGCGGGATGGTGAGGGTGACTTTGGTACTCAGCTTGTCGCTTACTTCCTTGGCCATGATTCTATAGAGGAAAGATTTATGTTGAATTTGGAAGCTTGGGTTGTATAATGGGCATAACAACTGCAAACTGCTTGTAACTAGAAGATCAGGTGCTTTGTTATGTATTATTAGCCATTTTTAGAATGAACTCTACTTGGATATGGGTAACAACCTGTAGCTAGGAGTCTGAAGCTTCTGTAGAAAACCAGGTCTCAGAGTATTTGGCAGGAGCTTGCACAAGCCCTTAGCCTCATGTGGGAGGTGCAGGAAGCAAAGTCTGTTGTATTTGAAAGGTAGAATAACTGAGCAACTCCATTCATCTCTTCATGGTTTGCGTTAGGCAGAACTGGGTGCAATCCCAGTTTTGTGATTTGGATCAATTTACTTGACTTTTGTGCCCTGTTCTTCACCTTAGGTGTATGACTTTGCATTTAATGCACTCTAATGCTCACAGTAAGCCATTAATGGGATGGAGATTGAATAGTACTTCATAGTTTTCCAAACATCTTCAAGTGTACGTTATGTAAGCATCTTGGCTACTACTGAAGAAAGATAGCACAGTATTTAAGCCCATTGTAGACAAGAGGAAACTTTATTGTGGGGTTTTGGTTTCACTGAGATGGAATGAAAACCATAGACCTCTCTGCCAAAGTCACATGTGCACGAAATGTGCCTGTAGTTTCAGGGGATTTGTCAACCCCACAGACCCATGAACCCTGAGTCAAGAATTTCTGCCACAGAAAAAAAGAAAGAAAGAAAAGGTATTGCTGTCACGGGATGCAGTTAAGGAACTGATTTCATAAGATTTTAAGGCTTCCCCCTCTCAGTAATCCCTTTCAGGTTTACAGACTTATCTCACTCTGTCTCTGTCTCTGTGTCTGTGTCTGTGTCTGTCTCTGTCTCTGTCTCTCTGTCTGTGTCTGTCTCTCTGCCTCTGTCTCTGTCTCTCTCTCTCTCTCTGTCTGTCTCTCTGTCTGTCTCTCACTCTCTCTCTCTCACCTGCCTCTTTTCACTCTGGTTGCTTTCAGGGATTGAGGGACATACTTTCCGAAGTGCCTGTCTCCCAAGATGGTTGGAAGCAGAGTGGATCTTTGGGGGTGTGAAATACCAGTATGGTGGCAACCAAGGGGGTGAGTGATGCTTTTCATGACCTTTACAGTAGAAGTTCTGCAAAGTCCCACGAGAAACTTTTTCCTGAGCTCAAGAAAGCTTATCATGTTGCAAGCACTCATTCCAAAGATCTTCCTTCGTACGCCTCCAGGGACTCATGTGAAGGGACAGCAAACAAGGCAGCTGTCACTCTCCAGCCTGTTTTCTGTTTCCCTGGGCGAGTATCACAGATCCATTAGAAACCTGTTGTAACAGTATGAAACCTTTTCAGGTTCAGTTAATGTTAAGCTATTTAAATCAGTAAAAACTTAAAAAGTTGAGATGATAGGGGCAATTGAGATCACCTTCATTATTATAAAGCCATGCATTTTAAAATCACAGAAAAAACTTGTTGTCCCTGTAAAGGAAGCAGATGAGCCCTCCAAATACTTGCTCACAGAGACCGCGGGATATTACAGTGGGCAGCATCGCCAGGTGGGCTGGGGCTGTTTGGTGAATGTGGGTTAGCGAAGGGCTGCCCTGAAGAAACAGCAGTGGGGTTGCAGGAGTTGACTCAGCCTTGTTTCTAGGGCTTTTGTTCTGAGTGTCAGCTTTTTCCTTGGTCCTCCTGCTGCCCCTGCCTGGCTCCAGGCTTCCTCAGAGAGAGGCCCCTCGCCCTGTCTCTGTTCTCAGTGTGCGCTTTTGCCCTGGCAGGGGAGGTGGGCTTCGAGCCCTGCTACACCGAAGTGCTAAAGGTGGTACAAGGAAAACTTCACCAGCCAGAGGAGGTCCAGGGAGGCTCCTTCTATGCCTTCTCTTACTATTATGACCGAGCTGCTGAGACGGATATGATTGGTAAGTTGGCCCCAGCAGCAGGGGAGGAGGGGAGGTGGAGGGCTGTGGGGAGGCTCCTTCTGTTGTGTGCAGCCACTCCAAGCTGGGGACAAATATGACTCTGTCTTCAGGAGCTAGGTGAACTAGACAAGTGTACATGAAGCCTTTTCTTTTTTTAATTTTACATCTTTTTTTCCCTTTGTACCAGGAATTGAACTCAGCACCTTGCACTTGCCAGGCAGGCACTATGCCACTGAGCTATAGTCCCAGCCCTTTATACTTTTATTGACACATAATAAATGCACACATTAGGGTTGGGGGTTTAACTCAGCAGCACAAGCATCTTCCTGGCAAGCGTATGTTCGTGAGTTCGATCCCCCATACCAAAAAAAGAAAAAAAAATGCACGTGTTTATAGTATAGTTTGCCAAGTTTTGTCACCTACATACACCTGTGAAACCATCACCACATTCAAGATAATGAACAACTAATCTACTTCCTAAGCAATTTCCTCCTGCTTTTTAGGATTTCTTTTTTCCTTATCACCAAAGTTATGCTTTTGTTTAGCTGAGAAAGTATACATACATGTCCATCATGGCCTGAGAAATATGAATTAAATTCCTACTCATTGTGTTTTTTGTGAGCCTACTTGCTTATTCTAATTAAACATATGTAACATAAAATATATAACCCTCATTAATTGTACATATATAAAATAGGCAGTATAGGTTTGTATTGTATGGATACCTGTTTGTGTATTCCAGTCATAAATATTGGAAATTTTATTTCTGATTTTTCATTATTGTAAAGATCACTAGCATAAGTTTTCTTGTTTCCTTGAAGGCTTTTTGACACCAGTTACTGTTCTATTTCATTTCAGATTATGAAAAGGGAGGCATTTTAAAAGTTGAAGACTTTGAAAGAAAAGCCAGGGAAGGTGAGTGTCAGGGAGCCCTTGAAAGGCAGGCTGTGAGGGGCGCCTGCCCACTCAGTGACCTGAAGTGACTGCACTGAGCACTGCTTCCAGTCACTACCAGAATTCAAAACATCAGGTGGCATAACTAGGACAAGAATATAGGATACAAGAGGTTTCGGGAAGTGGTGAAAATCGTCTTTGTCTTTCTACAATTCTTACTTTTTGTTATTGTTGTTGTTTTGTTTTGTTTTTGAGACTATGTAGTTTGAGACTATGTAGTCTCAGTCCTGTTGTCTCAGCCTCCCAAGTGGTTGGATTACAAATTGAAATGTTATTAACAGTGTTAATGGAACACCAAGCACCAAGTACATGGGATACAGCCTCAGGCGCTTCCTTGAGAGGATCATTCCAAATAAGATACAAATGATCTTAATCCTGTGGCTTCACAGGTGGGATAAATGATATTACCCCATCTTCTGGGCCTCTGTGTTACAAGGAACTTAAAACTAAGCCCCCACAATTCATAGAAATTTGGCAAATAGTGGGCTGGGCATGTAACTCAGTAGTAGAGTACTTGAGTAATATATGCAAGGCCCTGGGTTCAACCCTCAGCTTCCCCATCCAATAGAAAAGAAATTTTGTAAATAAACTAGGACCCATGTAAACAAGAGTAGTTAAGATTTTCACACCAGATTTGTGCTAGTTCTTAAGAAGCTGTGGTTTTTCAGAGGCAATCAGTGCCTAGCCTGGTCTCTGAGAATCCCAGCCACTGACCAAACACAGACTCCTGCTCTGCTTATTCTACGTCTATATTTAGAAAAATCTTGCCTCTCTCAGCTCGTTGCAAACTTGAACTCAGCTGTGCACTGCCTGTCACTTTCAGTGTGTGATAACTTGGAGAACTTCACCTCAGGCAGTCCTTTCCTGTGCATGGATCTCAGCTACATCACAGCCCTGTTAAAAGATGGCTTTGGCTTTGCAGACAGCACTGTCTTAAAGGTAAGATACAGGTCACTGTAGTCCTCTAACAGTCTTCTTTTGTTGGTATTTGAAAGAAGTTAAGGGACTAGGAATTTAGCTCAGTGGCATAAGTGTCTGCCTGGCAAGCACAAGGTTGTGAGTTTGATACCCAGTACCAAAAAAAAAAAAAAAAAGACAAGGAAAGAAGAACTTGTTTAGTGATTGGAAATTTTTTTTTTTTTTTTTTTGGTACCGGAATAATGTAGATGGAGGTATTGTGTTGGGGTGAGACATGAAATTGTGAATTTTGGGTTGAAGTAAACTAGTTCATCTTCTAAGCCCTTCCTCCTCCCACCTCCCCTGTATCAACTCCTGTTTCCCCAATTTGGGATGAGTTTATATTGCTTCATAGCTTGCGTTACACATTTCGTAGTCATTCCTACTAAGGTATTTGGACTTGAATGTCAGTAATATCAACTGATAAAGTAGAGCTCTTCTGAACCAAAAAGTAGGGGCCTGGAACTCCCTTGTCATTCGGATTCCCTTTCTCCTTCAAATCATTTCCAAGGATTCCCTGGAATTCAGGAGAAAATGGTTTGATAGACTACTGATCCCCTTGTTCTGTAATTGAGGAAATCAGGTCTGAAGTCTTGCCCAAGGTCACTAAGCTAATTGAGGCACACTAGCCGGGCATGATGGCACACGCCTTTAATCCCAGCACTTGGGAGGCTGAGGTAGGAGAAGCGTTGTGAGTTCGAGGCCGGCTTGGGCTACAATGCGAGGGCAAGGCCAGCCTGAGCTACACAGTGCGACCCTGCCTCAAAAAACCAGGGCTGGGAGTTTAGCTCAGCGGCTTAAGCGCCTGCCCTGGCAGGTGTGAGGTTGTGAGTTCGATCCCTGGTGCCTCAAAAAAAAAAAAAATAATAATAATAATAATCGAGGCACAAACTGGTCCCAAGTGCCTTAGATGCCCTGGTTAGTTTACTGTGTGGCAGTTGCTCACACAGTAGAAACTGAGAAGCTTGGTATGTTTTCCTACCCCTAAATGTATTCCCAGCTCCTGATAATAATGCTCCTTCTACCACATCCATTAACATTTCATTTTATATTACCTTATCAGAAAGAGATGATTCAGAAAATAAAACGGGATGCTGTGTTATTTCAGGATTAAGAGTTCGGACATCTGTTTTCATAGATCTCTCTAGAAGGCCTGAGGAGACCACTTCCTGGGCAGAAGCCCTCAGGAGGGCACGGAGGGTGCAGGGCAGTAGGCTGCGGCTGGAGGGAAATTTGTCACTGAAGGTAGCAGCAGGAAGCCTCCCAAGACTGGCTCTTCTGGGTTTTGCCTTGGTTTGGACACATGCGTAGTCTTTGAAGATACTATCTGCCTTAGCACCATGCTTGCTGGAATTGAAAACAATAAAGATATGAAAACTTTTTTTTTCTCCTCAACAGCTCACAAAGAAAGTGGACAACATAGAGACGGGCTGGGCCTTGGGGGCCACCTTCCATCTGTTGCAGTCTCTGGGCATCTCCCAGTGAGCCATGCCTTCTTCCAGGCCCACGTGCAGCCGCAGCCTCTCTGCCAGGAGTAACGGGAGCCGTTGCCCTGAGCTCCTCTGGGTGCTGAAGCCCAACAGCTGGCTTTTCAGGGAAAGGACTTTTGTGACAGGTCTTGCCCTCGAACCTAGAGATTGGAGCTTAATTTTACACATTGAATGTGAACCATTACCTGACCACTGAGGTGCACAGCTGGCACTAGAGCCTCGGCGAGCCACAAATAGTTCTGGAACTCAGTCTTGGAGTGACAGCTCAGGGACAGGTCCCTAGGAACCAATGAAAAATCTCACTTTAACACTCGGGAGTGCCTCATTCCTTGGAAATTGTAATTGTTCTCTTATATACTAAATTAAGCCAGTTTATTTCAATCTCACAACCTATGAATACCAGTGTCTTTTTCCTTCCTATATACTGTCCTGCCCTCACCCTTAGGTGCACCCTTTTGCCCTGAGAGAAAAAAATGCCTGGTTTTGCTTTCTATGTGTAATATTTAAAAAAAAAAAAAAAAAGAAAGAAAGAAGGTGCTGTATCAGATGGCAGGCGTAGGACGGAGGCTCTGCAGCCAGGTGTAGTGGTGCCTTACCTGTCTCCCCAGCTCCCGGCACTGGCAGGCTGGGCTCCAGGAGGATCACAAGTTTGAGCCTCGTCTGGGTAATTTAGCAAGACCCTGTCTCAAAATACAAAATGAAGGGGGCTGGGGATGGAGCTCAATGAAAAGGCCGTGGGTTCGGTTTCCATTACCACAAAAAATAAATGAAGACAGCTGGGTGCCGTGGCAAGCATCTATAATGCCAGCTAATTGGGAGTTGAGGCAAGAGGATCACAAATTCAAGGACAGCTTGGGCAGTTTAGTAAGACCTTGTCTCAAAATAAAAAATGAAAAGGACTGGGGCTGTAGCTCATTGGTAAAGTGCTTGCCTGGTATGCACAAGGCCCTGGGCTCAATCTCTAGTGCTATTAAAAAAAAAAAATGTCACTGTAGGGACATATTTTGGGAGGATGTGGCCACTTTTTATTTGCTTACCTTCTTTAGTCAGCTTTTTCTTGGTCAGTGGTGGGATTAATGAACATTTCCAACCTTACGGGTATGTGTGTGTTCAGTGCTAGGGCCACCTTCCAAGCCAATATGTTTATAGTATTATTTGTGATCCTAAATGTCTTTGTATTTTTTCTTCGGTACTGGGGATCGCACTCACGTCCTCACACTTACCAGGCAGGCACTTGTGCCACTGAGCTAAATCCCCAGCCCACATAGGGGTTGTAGCTCAGCTGCACAGTACCTGCCTGGCAAGCATGAGGTTTTTGATTTGGTTGGCTGTTTTGGTCTATGTCAGAACACTGGACTAGTATTTCCAGAGAACCATATTTAATGACTTTCTGGTTCTTTTTTAAAAACTGAATTTCTGGGTGCCAGGGATTTAGCTCAGTGGTGTAAGCACCTGCCTGGCAAGTGCAAGGTTGTGAGTTTGGTCCTTGGTACCTTCCCCACCAAAAAAACCAGACAGGCGTGGTGGTGCACGCCTGTATTCCCAGCACTTGGGAGGCTGAGGCAGGAGGATCATTGTGAGTTCAAGACCAGACTGGGATACAAAGGCCAGCCTGAACTGCATAGTGAGACCCTGTCTCAAAAAATAGGGCTGGGGAGTTAGCTCAGTGACTTAAGCACCTGCCTGACAGGTGTGAGGTTGTGAGTTCAATCCCCAGTACCAAAAAAACAAAACAAAACAAAACAAAACTGAATGCCTCAACCTCTTGATTTTGTGAATTATTCCCCACAAAGTCATTAACTTAATTTTTTTATTATCTTGTACTTTCCCACGTGACCATCATCTGCTTCTTGGCTACCTACTCTCTTGCTGTTGGACTTTAAAGATATTCTGTAGTTTGGTTCCTTTGCCATTTCTTTTTCCCCCTCTAACTTTTTTCTTTCCAAGTTTTCTCCCTAAACTTGTAGTTTTCAGTTACCTCCCTTTCTTCCTGTTTTTAAGAAGGATGTTAAATATGCTTGGCCCTCACACCAGTCCCCGGGGAACCTTGTTTTTTAAATTACTCCACTGAGTAAGTATTTAACATCTGCTGTCTGTGAGAAACTGGGAAACTGGCGGGTGGGGTTGTAACAAATTCAGGGGGGCCTTGAGCTCAAGTGTACCACCACACCCAGCTGAACCAGGAAATTTCTGTCACACCCCACTGGCAGCTTTAGTTGTTTAATTCAATGTAGAATTTCTTCAGACTTTTCCCTCCGATTACCATTTCCCACCCTGGAAGCATCTGTGCTGCTCAGGCTGGCCTTGAATTCCCAGGCTCAAGTGATCCTCCTGTCTCAGCCTCAGCCTCCTTAGTAGCTCAGGTAGCTAGGACTACATACTTGCACTAATGTGCCTTCAGTAAGGTCTTTTTTTCCTCCCCCGGCCATACTGAGTATTGAACTCAGGAGCACTCTATTTGTGCTGTATACCCAGCTGTTTTTATTTTTTGAGACAGGATCTCACTAATCTCAAACTTGGAATTCTCCTCCCAGATTGCTGGGATTACAGGCCTGTGCTACCACACCCAGCACTAAGTCACTTTATATAGTTTTCCCCTTTCTCAAAAAATGCTCTTGCATGATGGAATAGAATCTTTGAAACTGGAAACATCCCAAAGATCTAATCTAATCTCCCCACTGCAGCAGTTCCTCAGTGTTTCAATAGGTTATCACTTGCCTTCTGTCAAGTATTTTTCAGACACTTTATTTCATTTGGAGTTGCACTGATGTTTACATATTGCTTCTTAAAATACCTTAAAATGAACTCTATCTTCTCAGTCTTTTTTTAAGACAAGGTCTTACTATGTAGTTCAGGCTGGCCTCAAATTCACAGTGATCCTCCAGCCTCAGCCTCCTGAGTGCTGGGACCGCAGGCATGTACCACCACACCCAGCTTATCTCTTAACTCTGCAGTCTGCCATTCCAAAACCTTTTGAAATCTTTGACAGTAACTCCTCCTAAATTCTTTATGCTTTAACATTTGACACAACTTCTGGACCCTGTGACATCCTGTCAAAAAAGCAAATTGCTAGGTCAGTAGTAGCCTCCTAAATGTTATTCTATATGATTGTACCTACAGTAGAAGTCAAATTGTTCCCCAAGTAGTAAACTGTGTTCATTTAAGGGTCCTCTGGCCAGACAGGCCCAGAAAGGTGAGGTTCTCTTGGGCTTTCTTACCACAGGCCATCTCCGAAGAGGCTCCTAAGTAGAAGCTGGATTTGTGAAGTGCATTTGTTGTCCCCCAGACTCGTTTGGTCACTCTTGGGTAGCTGCAGTCGCACTTCTGTTTTTCTGCATATGTTTTGTTAATCTTGATCAGAATATCTGGAGAATTAGCCACTTGTTAGTTTTAAGTGCAATTCAAAGAATTTTTGTCTTAGAAAAAGATTTGTTAATGTACCCTTTGGGCCTCTTACTCGGGGGCCCTGCATACTCTATTACTGGGTAGTTTCATCTCTGTGAATGGGTTTGTGTAAAATACCTAGGACCTATCTTAGCACATGGTGGATACTGTGTTTACTGTTGTCACTATATGAAGAACTGAATCATGGAGATCCTTTGCGAAGTGTGCCTTAAAATTCTCTGTCTTTATACTTGTGTTCTCTGCCTGGGCAACCAGATTTCCATGTTTTGTGATAGTGATCCTGTGCCTACAGTCTCTGCCAGTAGCCACACAGCTTTTGACAGAAGCTATCATGTTTTCACCTGGGCACATTTTTCCTGGATTCCAAGACATTATTCTTCACTCTATATCTTAACAATTTTTCACATTTGCCTGAAAAGCTGCCCTACAGCATCAAACTTCTCATTCCTTCAAAAATTATCCCCAAGAATAGCTTAGCTTGGTTCAAAAGCAGACTGTTACTTCATCTTCAAAGCAGACTTCTGGCCAAGACTTCTTTACAGCGTGCAGATCTAACGGAGCTAATGATGTCCTCCAAGGAGCCATGGGGAGCTCTTCAGAACCACTGTGACACTGTGTTTTTTGCCGGCTGTGGCTGCTGCTGCCACCACATACAGGTGGATTCTGCGTAGCAGCGTCCCTTCTGACCTGCTTCCTGAGGTCTTCAAACCTGTGCAATGAAATCATTTATTATTTTATTACTGAACAGAGATTGGTGTCCTGGAGAGGAAAATCTGGTGCTATGAGGAAGATGTCAAAACTAGGATTAATAAGATTTGATTGTTTTTTCCAAAGTCCAGTGCACCAGTAACAAAGGTTAAAGTACTCTGTATTTAATCAGCATTCTAATAATTTTAAAACAGCATTTCTAATAGAAATGTATTTCTGATTCTTACCACTATCAAAAAAAATGAATTTATGACCAGCATTAAAAATAAACTCTCTTTAGGCCAGGCGTGGTGGTGCCCGCCTTTAATCCCAGCACTCAGGAGGCTGAGGTAGGAGGAGCATTGTGAGTTCGAGGCCAGCTTGGGCTACATAGTGTGACCCTGTCTTAAAAAACCAGGGCCGGAAGTTTGGCTCAGTGGCTTAAGCGTCTTTCTGGCAGGTACGAGGTTGTGAGTTTGATCCCCGGTGCCACAGAAAGACTGTTAGCAAGTGAAGATGAATGGAGCAGCACCTCAGTAATTTTTATTTTAGTAATAAAAAAGCTCTTTTCAGTATAAAAAAGCTCTTTTCAGTTGAACAATAACAGTCTTTCTGTTGAGTTTTTTTCCTCACAGCAAATTATCATTTAGGTTCCACAGGCACAGTAAGAGACAGAAAGAGACAAGAATTCTGATGTAAAGGAAATTTATTAAATTACATCTTGGAAGGATGGGTGGTGGTCATGAAGCAGGAAGTTCTTTTTTTCATCAATCTGATCTCCAGAAGACAGCATTCATTTGCTGGCAAAGGCCACAATTTGTTCCTGTAGAAAAAGGGGACAAAATGAGTGGCACTCACTAAGATTGGGAGAGGTGAGGCAGATGCTCTTGGGGCTGGAGATACAGTTTGCTGAGTGTGCACAAGGCCCTGGGTTCAATTCCTAGTGCCTGCTACCCTCAAAATGAAAAGTTTAAAAAAAATTTTTTTTTTTTTTTTTTGGGTCTTTTTGAGACTGGGTTTCACTATGTAGTTCAGGCTGGTCTCAAACTCAAAGTGCTCTTCCTGCCTCAGCCTCCCAAGTGCTGGGATTATAGGTGTGTGCCACCACACCCAGCAATAGTGTTGTACTTAAAATGAAATATCCAAAGTGATCAAAAACAGCCATAGATTTAGTCTTCTCAAGATCTTTCAGTTTCCTTTTTATTTATTTTTTATTTTTTGGTGGTACCAGGGATCGAACTCATGACCTTGCACTTGTCAGGCAGGTGTTTAAGCCACTGAGCTAAATCCCTGGCCCCCAATAGTCTTTTTCAACAGTCCCTGTTTTATTTCAACAAAAAAGAAATCTTTAAATGGAAGTATCTCAGAAAAAGCTGGCCAAGCAGCAAAAGTAGTTCAGACATCTTCATCTTTACAAGGCCTGGTGCACTGTTCTATAGTCCTTCCTGCATATCAAGTTACTGCTTAGCTACACACCCTGACAGCAAGCCCGGCAAGGACTGTTGCTCACAACCACCACTGGGGACAGCAGACAAAATAAAATACTACAGTCAAGCAAACTTTAGACTTTTTTGCTAATCCTTTCTTTTTTCGCCAGCACCGGGGATCAAACTCACAACTTCGTGCCTGCCAGACAGGTGCTTAAGCCATTGAGCCAAACTCCCGGCCTTAGTTTTTTAAGGCAGGGTTGCACTATGTAGCTCAGGCCAGCCTTGAGCTCACGTTGTAGCCCAAGCCAGCCTCAAACTCACAAGGCTCCTCCTACCTCAGCCTCCCAAGTGCTGGGATTAAAGGTGTGCGTCACCACGCCCAGCGTTTTTTGCTAATTCTTTCTCAGCAAGGATCTTGGAAAACCCCTAGTGGCCTCTTACTTTGAGTGGAGACACAGCATTAGTGACCTGCAAGCCCCACGTCCTGAGCAGCACGAGCGGAGTGGCACTGGTGGAGTAGAGCCTTTTCAGCAAGTCTGTAGCAGCCAGGAGAGCAGTATTGTGACGCTGTCTGTCTGTTTCATAACAAGTGAGGTGGCTCATAGAGCCTGGAGGAAAGAGAGAAGGTTACATCCCTTATCCCACAATAAAAGGCTTCTTCCCCCTTCTAGCGACCCAGATACCTGTGATGCTGACCCCATCTTGCTATAGAGCACCATTCTAGGGCTCTGATCTTTCATTCTGGATGCCCGAATCTTTACCTAAGTCTTTTCCATTGAAGGCTGCAGCACTGAGATGATGAAGCAAGCTGGAGATATCCCCAAAGCCCATGTTGACACCTTGTCCTGCAAGTGGGTGGACTCTGTGGGCTGCATCCCTGGGAAGGAAGCAGCATGCAGGTGTGGCCTCCAGCAGCAGTGAGGCGGGGAGCAGCCCGCTCCATGACTGTCTTACCCAATGAGCGCCATGCGAGGCCGGACATACTCCGCTGCGTGTCCTAGCCCCAGAGGAAACAGTACTCGGCTTTTGGCATCCACCCTGGCTACACTTGGGGGTAGCTGGCGAGCTGAGACTTTAGTGGGCTTCAGAAGAGCAACAGCATATTGCAGCATGCTGCCAGCAGAGCTGATGAAGTCGGTGTGGTTAGCATCACTCCACTGAGCATTAGCCACAAAACAAACCAGGAGAAATCTCATCAGTGACTAGCCGGAAACTCAACAAGGCTACGGGTAATGCTACCTAACAAGCCCAATCTGACTTTGACCATGAGTGACAAATCCCTTAAACAAATGCAAAATTGAATTTCCCAGCACTGCTCACAGGCCAAACTGCTCCTGAGCAGGCTTCTGCCCACCTCTGAGCACCTTTTGCCAGTCCCCACCACTAATAAGGTATAGCTCATCCTATGCTATCTTCTTGTCTCCAGGACTCCTCTCTGGTTAGAATGTCTGCCCACCTCTGTTCCACAAGGATAACACTTCAGAACCCCCAAAGACACTGTCCACTAAGCCCTCTGCTGTGTATTTCCTGCTCTGTGCTGCCTGTGCATACTTCTATCACTGTACTTAGTCATTTAAAGTCTTTCTCCACACCTGACTGATAAGCTGCCCGAAGACAGGGACTGTCTCATCCATCTCTATCTCTAGTGCCTGCCATACAGAACGTCTTGTAATTATTGTTGCATGTACATGTTAGGAAGGTGCCAGAAATACATATTCAATCTAGGAAACCAGTATGTTCAATTCCTTGTATTGCTACTGCTACTACATAGCAGTGGTATATAATTCTTTTTTTTCTTTTTTTTTTTGCGGCACTGGGGATTAAACTCACAACCTGGCGCCTGCCAGGCAGGTGCTTAAGCCACTGAACCAAACTCTCAGCCCTAGTTTTTTGAGGCAGGGTTGCACTATGTAGCTCAGACCAGCCTTGCGCTCACATTGTAGTCCAAGCCGGCCTCGAACTCACAACACTCCTCCTACCTCAGCCTCCTGAGTGTTTGGATTAAAGGCATGTGCCACCACTCCCAGCTGAAGTTCTTAGTGAGGGTTGGCCAAACTTCAAGGGCTAGGTTGACTGTAGAACCCAGCTTTGCCCTAGCTCTGTGACCTCAGGCAAGTTCCTAATCTTTCTAAATAAGGCTAAATACTGGCACCTACCTCAAAGGTTAAGTAAATACACATAATACTCTAATTTTTCCTTTAAAAGTGTTTTCTGGCACACAGTAAACAAATGTTAATGGGTGCTATTAATGAATTTAGATAAATGTGAAATAAAAGCTCAAAATATGCAAGTGCCATATTATCTATAGTTTGTATCTACTGCAGAATAAAATAATCATTTGTATTAAATATATACTAAGCATTTTACATAAATTATTTAGTTTTTAAGTTTTATGCTGTATGAGAATTAAACTCAAGGCTGTAGGCGGCAATAGGCAAAAACTCTACCACTGAGCTACACTCTCATCCCATTTCTCTTGTTTAAACATCTCTTTTCAGTCCTGAGAAGTTGGTGGTAACTATTTCTATTTTTCAGGAGATTAACAGAATCAATATTGAACCCATGTCTTGTCTGCGGCCATACCACCCTGAATGTGCTGATCTTGTCCTGAACCTGTGTCTGTCTACAAAATTTACTCTTAAGCTCTCTGCTAAAGATGTGCTCAACCCCCTCCCGCCGTGAGTCAGGTTTCAAAGGTCCAGATACTTGGAACCTAACAGAACTGTTCAAAATGATCAACATACACAGCTTTTAAAAAGGCAATGCTAACCACTACCCGACAGCTGTGTCCAGCAGCGTAAGAGCAGCCCACAGCCCTAGAAGAGCATTACTGTATTTCTATTCCCTGCATGCCCTTCTCAGGATAATCCTAACCAATGTTAGTTACAAAGGGATAGCTGCTTTGTTAGTCCCCCTCACTCAAAACCACTTTTTAGTACCTACTCCTACAATGTATCATTACCCAGACCAGGTGATACTCACAAAGGCAGAATTGATGGCATCCACAAACTCTTCCTCATTCATGCTGACCAGCTGTGCTGCATGGTCATGAGACGTGGACCAAACCAAGGAACTCAAGGTGTCTGAGAGCTGTGTCAAAAGAACATTAACACCAAGGCTAAAGTTCTAATGAACTTGGTGGCTCTCAAGCACAACAGAAGATGAGAAGGGGGAACAATGTTAAGCTGAGTGTCTTCCCTTGAAACCAGAAAAAGGGCTGAGAAAGTAAAGTCCTAAAGAGGAAGGGCTGCCTCTGAGCAGACTGGCCAGACGACCTCTTACCGGGAGCAGAGCAATGGGCCCCGAGGGAAGAAATCTCTGCCAGGCTACGTTGTTTTCTGTGGCCTGCAATATTGAACAGAAAGTCTCTTGTGAAGAATACCTAGTACCTGTGAGCAGGGTCCCAAGTGGCAGCTCCAGATCTTACCTCTGATAAATGCAGAGTAGCCACGACAGCAGACTGGTCATAGTTCCAGCTGACATTCTGGATCCCTGCAGCCTGCCGGACTCCCGAGTTGTGACCATCAGCACCAATCTGCGTGGAGATGGAAGCCTGCTAAGTCTTACAAGCTCTGCATACATCAAACTGCTCCAGGATTTTCTCTTTCCCCTAACGATTACTCTAGTTCCAACTGTTGGTCAGCCCAGTTTCCCTAATAGCACGAAACTTTTCATCAGGCCTGTCTCAGTCTCAGCCCTGGAGGAGAGCCCTATAATATGTACCCTGTCCCCACCAATGGAGCCAAAGTGGACATCTGGCCCAAGAAATGCCAGCCATGTTAAGCCTGAGCTAGATGCTCTTGAGATTTAAACTAGAGAGAAGAGTTTCAGTAGGGGCAGGCCATGGAGCCGAACAGGCCCAATGTGAGATTGGGAATGGCTGTCCTGTGAAGGGAAAGGTAGTGAGCAAAGAGAAAAAAAAAATTGAGAGTTCCAAGGAGATGAATGACAATGGAATTGTGGAAGAGTAGCCTCAATTGCTGACACTCTGGTGCCCATCCCAGCTATCCTATCCTCATTTCCAGACTTAAGATAGCCATGAAATTGCTTCCTCCATAGGACTTAAGACTCCCTTAACTCGGGCCAGCCCAAAGGGTGACTGGGCATTTTATAACCCAAGGATGACAGGGTACTTTATAACCAAAAGCCTTGCCTGAAGTCAATATGGCTTAGACAGACTGGCTTACAGAGGCCCTAGAGTGTAGGACAAGGTGTAGACATGCAAGACCCCTAGGAAAATAAGAATCTTCAACTACCAACAATGTGGTCTGGAGGGTGCTGCCATCACCTAGGGTAATATGGACCCAAGGGCTGGAGTCTGCCATGGAAAATGGGCCAGGCCAGGAGTAGCCAACAGCTTTGCTCCTGTACAGAACTGTCACTCGATCTGGGGAGGCCAAAAGAGAAAGAAAACAAGATTAAAAATGCAGGCCATAAAGCCCTACTTTATCATATTTACCCCAGGACTCCCTTCCGCTCCCATGAATTTCCATCTTTTTTTTCCTTTGAGGGCAAAGGGACTTGGGATTGGGTAATTTATAAATAAAAAGAAACATGATACAATGTTTTAAATAAAAGGCAGGCCACAAGGCCAAGGGAAAAGCAAGAACCAAACCTAAGGTAACATGCCAGGACAGCAATGTCTCATCATTCACTGCCACACAAGAAAAGGAAATTAAAAAGAAATAAAGCAACTCAAGCAATCAATGGTATGTTCTGACAGCTGATGAACAGCAGAAGCCACAGACAGGGCTCAGTGTCACAAGCAAAAACGCTCTCAAGCTCTCAAGGGGATTCTTGGTGGCCTGGAGCACTCTTCTCTTGTTTAACTCCACACCTCCGCAAGCCCGCACACATTTACAGAGCAGACGGCATGGGCACAGCACAAGCTCAACACATTCCGTAACATACTACAAGAGGTTTCTTCCCACTGGAAATAATTTTATCTTTCAGATTAAAAAAATAACATGCTTGACATTGGTCATGAGGTACTAAGTTATAGTCAGATGGAAGAAGTTCTGGAGTGCACCGCACAGAAGACTGACTACAGATAACAACAGTGCACTGTATATTTCCAAAGAGCTTGAAAAGACTTTTAAAATCTTTTTTTGTTTTTTTTTGTTTTTTTTTTTTTTGTGTTCATTTCAGCGGCACATATACTAAATCTTTTTTTGTTGGTTTTTTTGGTGCTGGGGATGGAACCCAGGGCCCTGTGCCTGCCAGTCATGTGTTCTACCACTGATACACCCCAGCCTCAAGAGAGGATTTTTGTTTAAACAGTACTGGGGACTGAACCCAGGACCTTTACACTGAAAGTCAGCCCCAACCTTTTTTCTACTTTTTATTTTGAGACAGGGTCTTGCTAAGTTGGGTTCCCCAGGCTGACCTCCGACTTGTGATCCTCCTACATCAGCCTCCCAAAGTGCAAGGATTACACACTTGTGCCACCATGCCCAAGAGAAGATTTTGAATGTTCTCAGAAGAAATGATAAATGCTGGAAGAGAAAGATATGCTTACCCAGATTTGAACATTATATAACGTCTGCATGTATTAAAGTATCACACAACACCCCCATATTTATAATTTTTATATAACAAAAATCACCTCAAAAAATTGTGCCCTTAGCTGGGTGTGGTGGTGCACACCTTTAATCCCAGCACTCAGGAGGCTGAGGTAGGTGGAGCATTATGAGTTCGAGGCCGGCTTGGGCTACAATGCGAGTGCAAGGCCGGCCTGAGCTACATAGTGTGACCCTGCCTCAAAAAAAACTAGGGCTGGGAGTTTGGCTTAGTGGCTTACACGCCTGCCTGGCAGGCGCAAGGTTGTGAGTTTGGTCCCCAGTGCCAAAAAAAAAATTGTGCCCTCAAAACATCAAGTTATATACAGTAACTATAGCCTTTTGTTTGTCATTCAATAAGGAGTTCACTTGGGAGGCTGAGGCAGGAGGACAGTCTGGGTTACACAGTGAGTTCAAGGCCAGCCTTAAAAAAAAAAAGTTTTCATGTCAGATGTAGTGGTAAACTTGTCTAATTCCAGCACTCAGGAGACTGAGGCAGGATTGCTGAGTTCAAAGGCAGCCTGCACAATACAGTGAGACCTTGTCTCAAACAAACAAAAACAATTCAGAACAAAGAACAGTGAAAAGGGGAAGAAACTTAACCTTAGTGATCCTAATTAAAGATACAGCGTACTAGCTGGGTATGGTGGTACATGCCTGTAATCCTAGCACCTGGGAAGCTGAAGCAGGAAGATCAGCACAAGTTCAAGGCCAGGGCTTCACTTTCTAATTCAGCCTGACCTTCAAATCACCATGTAGCTCCCCAGCTGCGCTCGAACTCACAGCAATCCTGTTTCAGCCTCTTGAATGCTAGGATTATAGACCCTAATTTTTAAAAGCTAGACTGTGGTAGATTACTGTGCATGAATACTATTCCATATCAAAAAGTATTTAAACAATTTCTCATTTTTCTCTCCCTAGAATTCTACCTAGGGAGAGAATTTTTTTTTTTTTTTTTTTAAACAGAAGAAAAAGCCAGGCATAGTGCCACATGCCTTTAATCCCAGCACTCGGGAGGTTGAGGTAGGAGGAGCCTTGTGAGTTCGAGGCCGGCCTAGGCTACAACGTGAGCGCGAGGCCGGCCTGAGCTACATAGTGCGACCCTGCCTCAAAAAACCAGGGCTGGGAGTTTGGCTCAGTGGCTTAAGCACCTGCCCTGGCAGGTGTGAGGTTGTGAGTTCAATCCCCGGTGCCGCAAAAAATAAATAAATAAACAGAAGAAAAGTAAGAAATTATAGTAAAACAGAATTTCACAACAGGCCAACAGGAGAGTAACAATAATCAACACATTGCATATTATTATATTCGCAACAGTTGTTTAGCGTATAAGATATAGACATGAAACATTGTCCAGAAAATTATTAGCACAAAACTTAGCCCTCAATGAATCAAGAGAAACTAGCTATATGACTATCATTTCTTTCTTATTACTGCTCTATTATTTTCAAAAAACACAGAAATTTGAATTTTAAAAATCTGTTAAAAAATTTATGCCCAGAATATGTAAAGAACTCTTATAACTCTAAAAAAGACAGCCTGGCATAGTGGCATACACCTATAATCCCAGCACTTTAGGATGCTAATGCAGGAGGATCCCAAGTTCAACCCTGGCTTGGACAAGTTAGTAATTTAGCAAGATCCTTTCTCAAAAAATAAAAGGGCTGGGGATATAGCTTAGGATGAAAGCCCTGGGTTCAATCCCTAGTAGTGCCAAAAAACAAAACAAAACAAGACAACTCAATTTTAAAATGTCCAAAAGAAGTGCTGGTGATCTTAGCTCAGTGGTAGAGTAGCTTGCCTAACAGCAGAAAGCCTTGGGTTAGAGCCCAGCATGCACATGTGCAAGCGCACACATACCACACACACACCCCACACAGGGCAAAAGATTCTGAGCAGACATTTCTCCAAAGACACACAAGTGGCCAATAAGCACATGAAAATTAACAGCATCATTATCCACTAGGAAATACAACCAAAACTATAATATCACTCCACCCTCACCAAGATGGCTATAATTTTTTAAAGTGATGGGGGCTGCAAGGGTTTGGCTCAGAGGTAGAGGGCTTGCCTAGCATGTACAAGGCTCAGGCCTGTAATCCAAGCTACTGGAGGAGCTGAGGCAGGAGGGCTGTATTATTTCAGGTCAGCCTAGACAACTTAACAAAAACTGTCTCAAAATAAAACTTTTTAAAATGGGATGAGGGTAGCCGGGCATGGTGGCACACGCCTTTAATCCCAGCACTTGGGAGGCTGAGGTAGGTGGAGTGTTGTGGGTTCGAGGCTGGCTTGGGCTACAACATGAGCAAGGCTGGCCTGAACTATATAGTGCAACCCTGCCTCGAAAAAAATAGGGCTGGGAGTTTGGCTTAGTGGCTTAAGCACTTGCCTGGCAGGCACAAGGTTGTGAATTCGATACCCAGTGCCACAAAAAAAAAAAGGGTAAGGGTGGGGGTTGGGGGTATAGCTTAGTGGCAGAGTGCTTGCCTAGCATGTACAAGATCCCGGATTCAATTCCCCACACCACATATACACACTTAATAATAAAGAAAAGGAAAATAATTATTGGCAAAATATAAAGAAACTGGACTCATAAATTGGTGGCAAAACAAAATGGTGCAGCCTTTAAAAAGTTTGTCAGCTCCTGAGAATGCTAGATCTAGAATTATATGCCCCAGCAACACTAGTACAAGTATCTAGCCAAGACCCAAATGTCCATCAAAACTTGGTATATTCACACAATGGAACACTACGCAGCAATAAAGGGATGAAGTACTGATGTATGCTACAATGTGGATAAACCTCAAAAATATGCTCAGTAAGAGAAGTCTGACATGAATTAATACAAATTGTGTAATTTCATTCATATGAATTGTCCACAATTAGCAAATCTAGAAAGACAAGCCAGGCCTGGTGCCACATGCCTGTAATCCCAGCATTCAGGAGGTTGAGGCAGCATTCAGGAGACTGAGGCTTCAAGTTTAAGGCCAGCCTGGCTACATAATGAGTTCAACGACAGCCTGAACTGGATAGTGAGACCCTGTCTCAAAGCACAAACATCTAGAAAGACCGAAAGCAGACTGCTGGCTGGCAGACTTTGTCAGTAGGACTGCAGAAAGACACTAAATGGGTATGAGGCCTTTTTTTCAGGTGAAGGAAATGTTCTAAAACGATACTGGGGTGATGGCTGCACAATTGGATAAATACACTAAAAGTCACTTAAATGGGTGAGTTTTATGATGTGTAAATTGTACATAAATAATGCTGTGAGAAAGAGACAGGGATTGTGGCACATGCTTATAATCCCAGCACTCAGGGAGGCTAAGGCAGGAGGATCCCAAGTTCAAACTCAGCCTAGGCAACTTAGCAAGACCCTGTCTCAAAAAATAGGAGAGGGTGGAAGGCTGTGGATGTAGCTAAGTGTGAAGGTCCTGGGTTCAGTCCTTAGAAAAAAGACAGGGAATGAGAACGCAAAGGAGAAGGGAAGAGAATGGGGAGCAAGGGAAGGGGAGAGGAGGGAAGAAGAGAGCAAACTACCTAGCTGTTAAAAAGGAAGAGAACCACCCAGAGGTAACAGTCAGAGGATTTCTTGAGGATGTACATTCAGTGTCTACAAAAGCAATCTTCTCTTGCAGTTTACTTCCCTAAGGAGTTCACTCCCCAGGGAGTACCCAGAAGAGGAAAGAGATAGTGACGCACCAGATACAGCCTCCAGCTGCTTAGTGAGTGCGTGCATGATGACATCGTTCTCCACTATGTAGCCCATGTCATCTAAATTATCCTTATCGAACATTATCAAGGCCTCTGAGCAGCCGTCCCACACCTGGAAACACAAAGGGAAAGCTGCATTAAAGCCAAGGAAAAGGAAATACGACTCTAATCAGAAACCAAATACTGCTCTTCCAAGCAACAAGAAGTACAATGTCGCCAACTGTCAGAGTGAAGTGAGAAGATTCTCAACCCCCACCCCTTCATTAGACTGCAAATGAACTTCACCTAATTCCTCCCACATTCACAGAAAACCCAGAGAATGGGGACTCCAGTATCTTAACACAAGACAGACCAAGACATCTCGCCAGAGTGAACAAGGCAGAAGAGGCACCTGCATCCGCCGAAAGGCTCTGTATCTCATGTTGCAGATGTGGTCCCAGGCACCAAAACCTGCAAAAGAAAGGGTCTGTAGACTGGAACCAGTGCATAGACAGCCTGTGCCCCCTCTGGCTCTTCAGTCTGCAAAAGGTTATTTTCCATGCTCTCCTGTGACAGAAAAAACCTTCCCTGCTCCCATCCTGTTCAGTGCTAGGAGCTAAGCTACTCTATTCCCTATTTTCCTGATGTGCAGCATGAAAAAAGGCCCCAAAAGTCAAATCATGTTATAAGACGAGAAACAGAAAGCAAACCAAAACCATATCATTCTTTTCTTCATTATCTTAAGAACTCTGTGTGTTCTTTTTTCTCCAATCAGATTTTATTTGTACTCTTTTTTTTTTTTTTCTTTTGGTGATGCTGGGGATTGAACCCAGGGCCTTATGCATATGAAGCAAGAGCTCTACCACTGAGTCACATAACTAGTCTTATTTGTACATTGTAGATATACATAATGATTGCATTCATCAGAGAGGATTTGTACCTGTACACGATATAACCTTTTTTCCCCATTTCCCTCCCCCTTTAACCCCTTCTCCTTTCCCTATTTATAAAAGCTTTGTTTTCATTTTTTCCTTCTTTTCTCATTCTTTTTCTTTTCTCTTTCTTCCTTTTCCCCTCTCCACTTCCTTGTTCCCCTTCATATTTGAACATTTTCTTCCTATTTCACAATACCTATTACACATTTTGGTCCTTATTTACATTTTCAGTTTCTCACACCAGAGAAACAATGCAAGAACCCCTGCCTTCTGCAACTGACCTTTTAGTTAGCTCCAACATCAAGAGACAAACACATCATGCCAAGCAGTAATATGAGGTATGAAAAAAATGAAGCAGCATAAGGAGCTAGAAACTCCTGCAAGAGTGTAAAAGACAGGTTGACTCCATACAGGATGGGAGTAACATCTGGCAGAGACCCCAAGGCAATCTGCTAAGTGGTTCTGTGTTAACACATTCACCTACCCCCTCCCCCCACAAAAGTATGTAACACGCAGGATCCCTTGCCCACCTGTGGGCCAGCCGTGGGAATGGAGAGTAAATGTCCACAATTAGTTCATAGACGCAGTTCCGCAACAACGAGGTGAACATAATGGACCCACACGTCTCAAAGATGCTTCCCCAGAGCCCAGCCACTCCCCAGCCCACTGCACAGGAGTTTCCCCCTCACAGATGCTCTGGGGACCAGTGTGCCCTGAGGCCCAGGAGGAAGGGGGCTGGGCTGCCACAGGATCACCACTCACTGCTGAGCAGGGTTGCCGAGCCAGGGGAAATGGAGCTGACTCGGTTGCTGTAAGTTTCTGGTAACTTCTCCAATACTTTCTTTGAACCTGCTTCTAGCAACAGGATTTTCTTGTCATGAAAGTGAATATCATGTCCTAAAACAAGAAAGAAAGAAAAATTTTAGGTAACTGAGAGAAACTGAGGATGTAATTGCATCAGTAGGATAATAACGTACTGGACATTTCAAAATGCTAAAAGAATTTGGAAATTTTTCAACATGAAGAAATGATAAATGTTTGAAGAGATAAATGTTTAACCTGGTGTAAACATACAGGGTTTACGTGGGTTATTACATGGCACGTCATTAATATGTACAATTTTTGTTTCAGTTTAAAAATAAATTTTAGCCAACCTCATAGATAGAAATAGCAGGATTGAGATTTGCAAAAGTGGGACAATAGATTAAACAGAAAAACAGGGTAATCAGGCTCAAGTTTCTTTCTCTATCATGGTTTTTTTTTTCTTTTTTTTTTTTTTTTTTTTTGGTGGGTACCGAAAATTGAACTATATTTGTCCTTTTATTTGTACTTAATTTAACTTTTTATCTTATGAAAAACTAAAACAAAATATCCTAACAAAAATAATACAATACATAAAACTAAATTTTAAAAAGCCACATGTGGTGACACATATTTGTAATCCCAGCACTCAAAGAGGCTGAGGCAGGAGAACTTTTGCATTCAAAACCAATCTGGGCTATACAGTGAACTGAAGGCCAGTCTGAACTACATAGTGAGAACGTCTCGAAAATAAACAAACAAGCTGGGGTTTTAGCTCAGCAGTTCAAGGGCTTGCTTGGTAAGTGCAATGTCATGAGTTCAATCCCCGGTACCAAAAAAAAACCCTCCAAAATAAAAATAAAAATAAAATAACATAAAATAAATAAATTAAAAAACATGATTAACTTCTTAGGCCTTAGAATACAATTTTTTTTCAGGGCACATAAACACTACTCATGCAGAACCCTAAGCAATAACATATTCTCCCATTCCATCCAGGATTACTGCCCTAGCCATTACTGTAAAGCTTCTTAAGACAAAATTTGCTATGTGTCATGTGCTTGAGGAAGCAAGTAATGGTAAAAGCCATTACTAGCAAATACAATGTGCCAGGAAAAAAATAAATAACTTAATCTTAGCTTCTTAGTCTGAGGCAGGAAGATCATAAGATCAAGGTCAGCCTGGAAATTTAGCAAGACCCTGTCTCAAAATAAAACAATAAAAGGCTATGAGCCGGGCATGGTGGCACACGCCTTTAATCCCAGCACTCGGGAGGCTGAGGTAGGAAGAGCCTTGTGAGTTCGAGGCCCGCTTGGGCTACAACACAAGCGCAAGGCCGGCCTGAGCTACATAGTGCAACCCTGCCTCAAAAAACTAGGGCTGGGAGTTTGGCTCAGTGACTTAAGCACCTGTCTGACAGGTGTGAGGTTGTGCGTTCAATCCCCGGTGCCGCAAAAAAAATAAATAAATAAATAAAATAAAAGGCTATGGATGTACCTTGCCTAGTACCACATTTGGACACCACATATTTCCGACCTTCAGAGAAGTCATTAAAAACGACAATTCTGGGCTGGGTGTATAACTCAATATTACAGCACTTCCCCCGTGATCAATTCCTAGCACCACTGGGGGAAAAAAAAAGGAAAAATAATCCTGTTCAACAGAAAAATGGTATAAACAAAATTATTATAGTTTTAAGATTAAGAATTTATTTCTTAAAGACCCCAAAATATAGATTTCGTACCAACAAATCTGATCCTAAAACATCTGTAAAGAAAAATAAAAATTAGGACTCTGAGGACTTCATTTCTGGATGACTCAGCACAGATCATCCGACAGTGCCTGAGGAAGCCATATTAACTAGAAAAGGAAAAGATCTGAGTCGCTGCCAAGAAAGGAGAAATGCCCAGTGTGGTGACACAGCCTGTTACCCCAGCACTGGGGTGGCTGAGGCAGGACGGTCGCCTTGAGTTGGAGTCCAGCCTGGGCTGCATGGTGAATCCAAGGCCAGTCTGGACTACACAGTGAGACCTTGTCTCACACCCTGCCCCCCACCCAGAAAAAAGAAGCCTGATGATTACCTGAGAGGAGAAACAGTAGGCGTTTTACTTAATACTGATGAAAGAAAACCCACAAACCTGTTTCCCCTTCAACAAATGTTTCAGAATGTAAGAGAAGAGAGGCACCATTAGGCACAGGGCAGGTGAAGAGCAAAGCCAGGGCCAGGGCCAGCGAGTCCCCTCTTGCTCTGCAGCAGCAGTCACAGTAGAGACACCACCCGCACAGATCTGAGCACAGCCCCTGTGGCCTGGCCCTGCTCGGCCCCGGTGCCACCCACTGCAGTCAGGCCCCTCTCCCCAGCTCAGAGCACTACCCCTCCACCAAGGAGTCTCCACCTCCTTCCTCCTCCTCTTTCTTTTTTTTTTCTTTTTCTTTTTCTTTTCTTTCTTTCTTTTTTTTTTTTTTTTTTTTTTGCGGCACCAGGGATTGAACTCATAGCCTTGCCAGACAGGCGCTTAAGCCGCTAAGCCAAACTCCCAGCCCTAGTTTTTTTTGAGGCAGGGTCGCACTATTTAGCTCAGGCCGGCCTTGTGCTCACATTGTAGCCCAAGTGGGCCTCAAACTTACAATGCTCCACCTACCTCAGCCTCCCGAATTCCTCCTCCTCTTAATAACAAATCTTTCTCCTTTGCCAGATTGTAACTTCGCTGAGGATGGGAACCATTTCTTTGCCCATGGCTATTATTTCCACCCACAAATGCTGCAGATCCATAAAGTAGATACTGTGTGCCCTTGATATACAGTGCTGGGCAGAGAAACCAACAGAAAAGGGTTTCAGAACACATTATAAAATCATCCAGGTTCCTTTTTTTTCTTTCTTTTTCTTTTTTTTCTATTTAACATAGCATTTCAGTAGTTTAAGGTGCCTGTACTACACAGGAGGCTGAGGCAGAAGGATCACTTGTACCTAAGAATATGAGGCCAGCCAGGGCAACACAGAGAGTTCTCATCTCAGGAAGGAAGGGTAGGAAGGAGGAAGGGAGGGAAGGAGGAAAGGGCAGGAGAGGCCTTATAAGACTGTGTTTAAAACACTTGACAAACTACAGAACCATTCCTGAACTCAAACAACGTGAGAGGGAAATAAAGATTTTGTTTCAAACCTGAAACAGAAGCTGTAGTGAGAATTACCAAAGCTGAATCAAGAAGATACAAAAATCCTAAATAAATCAATATCAATCAATGAAATTGAAGTTGTAATTAAAAACCTATCAACAAAGAAAAGCCCAGGCCCTGACAGATTCATTACTGAATTCTACAAGAAATTTAGAGAAGACCTAAAACCACTACTTCTCAAACTCTTTAATGAAACTGAAAGGGAAGCAATACTCCCAAATTCATTCCTGGAAGCAAGCATTAACCCTGACACCACAATAGGAGAAGGACCCAACCAAGAAAGAGAATTACAAACCAATTTTTCCTAATGAACATGGATGCAAAGATCCTTAATAAGAGACTGGCAACCAGACTGCAGCAAATCAGCAAGAAGATTATATATACACCATGATCAAGTGGGATTCATCCCAGGGATGCAGGGATGGTTCAACATACGTAAATCCATAAATGTTATACACCATATTAACAGAGCCAAGGACAAAAATCATACGATCATCTCAATAGATGCAGAAAAAGCTTCTGACAAAGTCCAGCACCCATTCATGATAAAACTCTACAGAAAATTGGAAGAGATGGTCTTTATCTCAATCTGATAAAAGTCACCTATGATAAACCAACAGCCAACATCATACTAAATGGATAAAAACTGGAAACTTTCACTCTAAAATCAGGAACAAGACAAGGATGTCCACTGTCTTCACTCTTATTCAACATAATCCTGGAAACTTCAGCTGGAGCAATAAAACAAGAGAAAGAAATAAAAGGAATAAAGATAGGAAAGGAAGAAGTTAAATTATCATTATTTGCAGATGATATGATACTCTACATGGAAGACCCCAAAAACTCTACTTAAAAACTGCTAGATTTAATAAGCAAATTTAGTAGCGTACCTGGATACAAGGTCAACACTCAAAAATTAGTAGCCTTCTTGTGCACAAATAACAAACTCACTAAGAGAGAAACCAGGGAAACAACACCTTTCACAATAGCATCAAAAAAATGAAATACCTAGGAATCAATCTAAGAAAGGATGTAAAAGACCTCTATGTTAAAAACTACAGTACTCTGAAAAAGGAGATTGAAGAGGATATTAGAAAATGGAGAGATATCCCATGCTCTTGGGTAGGAAGAACCAATATAGTGAAAATGGCTATACTTCCAAAACAGTTATACAGATTGAATGCAATCCCAATCAAAATTCCAATAGCATATCTCACAGAACTAGAGAAAACAATCCTAAAAGTCATCTGCAACCAAAAGAGACGTAGAATAGCAAAGGCAATCCTAGGCAATGAAGACAAGACGGGGTATCACAATCCCTAAATTGAAATACTATAAAGCTACTGTGATAAAAACAGCATGCTATGGGCAAAAAAAGACCCAAAGATCAATGGCACAGATTAGAAGATGCAAAAACAACTCCAGACACACTAAGCCACCGTTACCTTTGACAAAGCTGTCAAACACATTCCCTGGAAGAAAGACAGCCTCTTTAATAAATGGTGCTGGAAGAACTGGCTCTACATATGCTGAAGATTAAAACTGAACCCATATCTTTCACCATGCATTAAGCTAAAATCAGAATGGATCAAAGATCTTAATATTAAAACAGAAACATTAGATCTGCTAGAAGATAGAGTAGGTAAAACTCTCAAAGACATTAGTGTAGGCAAAGACTTTATGAACAAATCCCCGATTGCATAGGAACTATCACAAAGAATCAACAACTGGGATCTCATCTTATTGAAAAGCTTTTGCACAGCAAGAGAAACCACCAACAGAGTGAAGAGACAACCCACAACATGGGAAAAAATGTTTTCCAGCTGTACCTCAGACAATGAATTACTATCGAGAATATACAAAGAAAAAAAATCAGTCCTCCCAGATTTAAAAACCCAATCCAAAAATGGGCATCTGAGATGAACACATACTTCTCATATGAAGAAATATAAACAGCAAATAAATACATGAAAAAATGTTCAACATCACTGGTCATTTGAGAGATGCAAATTAAAAGAATGCTAAGATTCCACCTCACCCTGGAAAGAATGGCTATCAAGAAATCAACCAGTAACAAATGCTACAGGGGCTCCATTGTTAGTGGGAGTGCAGACTGGTGCAACCACTGTGGAAATCAGTGTGGAGATTCCTAGGAGAGATCCCAAAAAACTAGGAGTAGAGGTCCCATTTAATCCAGCTATTTACCTTCTGGGTATCTTCTGACAATTAACATTTTTTTTTTTTGGTACCGGGGATCAAACTCACAACTTCATGCCTGCCAGGCAGGTGCTTAGGCCACTGAGTTAAATCCCCATCCCTTTGTCTTGGAATTAAAAACATCATGCCACAGCAACATATGTGCACCCACATTTATAGCAGCACAATTTGTAATAGCCAGATCTTGGAAACAAATGAAATGCCCATTGACTGAGGAATGGATAAAAAAAGATGAGGTACTTTTATACAATGGAGTGCTACTCGGCCATAAAGACAAACTGGAGACTTTTTACAGATAATTGGATGCAACCTGAGGCCATACTCATAAGTGAAATAAACCAGACACACATGTGTAAACATTGTGCTGTCTCACTAGTGTGAGAAGTTGAAAGAAACATTATGTATATGTATATGTAAGTATATAAAAAAGATAGTTAAGACAGTTATACTACTGAGTTCTCTGAGGTCATTTAAGAGATTTGTGCTGGTGTTGTTCAGACAATTGAATGCAGATGTCTTGTGTTCTGGGTGAATGATCTGGAGACAACAATGTGCAATGTATGCACCATTGTTGCCCTCTGATTGATGTATTTTAAAATTTTGTTTTATTTTGGTTTTTTCTCTTTGAAATAAAATGTATTTAGAGAAAAAAAAAAAAAAACAAACTATAGTGAGCCTAAGGAATCAAGAGAGACTTTCAGGCAATTATCTTTGTTTTTTTTTTTTGGTATCAGGGATAAAACTCAAGACTTCACACTTACCAGGCAAGCGCTTGAGCCACTGAGCTAAATCCCCAGCCATGGGGAAATACCATATTAAAGGCCTACTGGAAATTTTTTAGTTTTAAAGCAACCATCTAAAATGCCGTTGCACTAAAAAGTAAGTGTAATCGGCATATAAACTATTGACAAAGAGTATCCTTTGGACTCCATGCTTTGACAACCAAGGAAAGGTGCAGACAACCTGAGCAGGCTGTCGGTCTACAAGGACAGCAGGAGGACAATGTACCTCCCACAGATGAGTGCCTCACCTCAGTCCCAGTGCTTCGGAAAAAAGCAGCGGCTTATTCACTGGATCAGTTTTTTTTTTTCTTTGTCTTTCTGAGACAGGGTTTCACTATGCAGTTCAGGCTGGTCTCGAACTCATGGAGATCCTCCTGCCTCAGCTTCCTGAGTGCTGTGATTACAGGCGTGCACCACCATGCCTGGCCAACTGGATCAATTTCATGAAAGACTTCCAAGTCTTCCGGAGCTTCAGCCTTTTTTTTTTTTTTTTTTTTTTTTGCTGCTGGAATTCAGACTGAGGGTTTTGTGCATGCTAAGCAAGCGCACTACCTGCTGCTGAGCTGCACTCCTCCTCCAATCTTTATATTTTAACATTCAGTTTTTTTCTGAGTGTTTTTATTTTTTAAGTTTTCATTAATAATATGTTAGCAACACGTAATGAATATATTCACTGTGGGGTGGTGGAACCTGTACGTATCACATCTTAATCCTCTTCTCTTCTCTCCTTTCCTCCCTCCCCGTAGGTCCTCTGGCTGTGAAGCAACTTGAATTAACATGGAAAGCAGTGTCCTTCATAGGATACACAAAATTTAACTAAATTAGGTAGACCTGACCTCTGTAAGAGATTAAACTATAAAACTTTTAGAAAAAGTCACTGGAATAAATCTTAGTTATGATATCAAAACCATAAGCGATAAAACAAAAATTAGACTGCATCAAAATTTAAAATGGGGTGGCTAAGCGAGGTGGCACACGTCTGTAATCCCAGCACTTAGGAGGCTGAGGCAGGAAGATTGCTATGAGTTGGGCTACAAAGAGAGTTCAAGGCCAGCCTGAAGTGCATAGTGAAGCCCTGTCTCAAAAAGACAAAAAAAAAACAACAAAAAAATTTAAATGTTGCACTTAACCAGGAATGGTAATGCATGCCTGTAACCCCAGCACTCTGGGAGGCTGAGGCAGGAGGGAATGAAAGTTTGTGGCCAATCTGGGCAACCTGGCAACTCAATAAGATCCTATCTCAAAATACAAGAGGCTGAGAATGAAGCTCACTGTGATGGCTTTGGGATCAATCCCCAGTACCAAAAAGAAGGAAGGAAAGGAAAGAAAGGAAACAGGTAATAAAGAATGAAGAAAAGTTTGTGATTCAAAGAAACTATCAAGGAAAGAAAAAGAACATTTGTAAAACATGTATCTGATAAGGGACTTGTGCCTAGAATATATAAGAACTCTTACAATTCAATAATAAAAACACAAATAACCCAAGTCAAAACAAGGGTCAGGCTGGGGTGTAGTTCTGTGATAAAACATGCACAGAAATCCTCAGTTCCATTCCTAAACTACAAAATCAAGGGAGCTGAAGGTCTAAATAGGCATTTCTCCAAAGAAGACACAGACATAGCCAATAAGCCTAGGAAAGAATATTCAACATCGTTAATCATTAGGGGACTACAAACCAAAACCACTTCATACCTAATAAAATGCCTATTAAAAATGCTTTCCAGGATCTGGAGAAATCGGTACCCTCATATATTGTGAAACGTAAAATAGTGGGAAACTTGGACAACTCTTCAAAACATTAAAAGCAGAACTACCATATGACTCAGCAATTCCACTGATAGGATCAGACAGGCTCCAAGATAACAAAAACATATGTACACAAAATTTCACAGTAGTATTATTGATAATAGGCTAAAAGTGGAAACAACTCAAATCCCTGTCAATGGATAAACAAAATATACAAAATGAGCAGGCCTGGTGGCACATGCTTGTGACCCCAGCACTCAGAAAGCTGAGTATGAGGCCAGCCTGGGCTACATAAAGGGAGTTCAAGGCCAGTCTGCGCTGTGTAGTAAGACCTTGCCTCAATTCCCCCACACTCATACACAAAATGGAATATTATTACTCAGCCCTCAAAAGGAATGTTATACGGAAGTGTGCTCCTTGAAAACATTTAGATTCCGTCTACATACAAAAAAAAAAAAAGGTCTATAGAGATAGAAAGTAGGCAGTGCTTGCCTAGGGTTAAGGAATTGAGAGACTGTGCAAATGTTTCAAGTTCCCTTTAAGGGTTATAAAAATGTTATAAAACCTAATTGTGATGATGGTTGCACAACTCCACGTATATTCTAAAAACCATTAAACTGTACCTTTAAATGGGTGAAATTTATACTGTGTTTATACTCTATCTTGATAAAGGTGTTTGGAAAAGAACGTGTAGCCCACTGTGAACTCCTAATGCCTTCCAACTACATAACTAACCCAGGCAGGTGTTTCTTGCACGTCAGATGGACTCAAGACCCCACCCACTTTTGACCCTATAGACTCCGAAACACCAAACTCAGCCTGAGGGTCCTGGGGCTCCGCTAGGGCAGGGAATGGACCACTAGATCCAAGTCCCTCAGTCTTTGGATAAACGGTCTCACGGCTCTGACCCTTCCCATAGCCTCGTTCCCCACCACTATCGGCCTGGAGAAGCGCTTACCCAAGGCACAGGCCATGGCAGCGCCCACCATTCCTCCTCCCGACACCACCACATCGTATACAGTGTCTGCCGAGGTGCCGGACCACCTCCGGCAGGCCACCAGCGAGCTTCTGCCGGGACCTGCAGGCAGAGCACAAGAGCGACTCACAACCAGCCGGGCCGCCATGATGGTGACCTGCGTACCCTTATTAGGCCACTCTCAAGACCCGTCTTAGATAGTACTTCCGGAGCAGTGTCTTCCAATCCTGTACCGACTCAACTGCGCCCTCAGAACCGGAAATAAAACGCGCGAAGGAAATAGACCAGTCAGAACAGGATTCTTGCCTCCTGGGGCGGGATGGATAGGAAGGATGCCCTGAGAGCCAATCGGAGACCAAGGCTAGAAAGGGGCGTGCCTGGCGCTCTCACGGCAGCCACGGCTGCTGTCACCGCAGCTGCTGCTTCTGCCAGGCTGCGAAAATGACTGTGGGGGGACCTGCGGGAGCCTCTGGCAGTGCAGAGTGCAGCCGTCAGGTGAGGAGAGAAAGAAGGGAGACAGCAGGACTGTGCCCCGGAAAGAACTCCCCTAGAGAGGAAACTGTTTTTGTGTTGCCTTGGAGACAGACGGCAGCGGCGTGTCACTGAGGGTCGTGAGATTAAAATTGGACAGCATTTAGGCGCTAGGAGACGAGTCTTGTCTCTAGGATTTGAACTACCTTACCTTTTAGGAGGCTGTTCCTGGGGCAATAGCATTGTATTGTTTTTGCTAATCCTCTCATTTGCCTTATAACAAGTACCACAGTTGTTCCCATTTTGTGGAAGAGAAAACTGAAGCACAGACAGATTAAGAAACTTGCTTCAAAATCCATAGATACAGAAAAGTAGCTTGGTGGAGTTTAGTGCTAACGGGGTAGCGGGTACGGTGTGTGAGGTTAGGGCACATAGGAAATGACTACTAAAGGGTATGGAGTTTTTTGGAGGGAGGGCAATGAAAATGTTCTAAAATTTGTGATAATTGCACAACGTTGACTATACTAAAAAACATTGAATATACACTTTAAGTTAGTGAATTGTATGCTATGGAAATTATATCTCAATAAAGTTTAGAAATGTAGTGGGAATCCACTGGGGACCCCTTCTGTCTCTCTCTCAGACAGAAGCTTTCTTTCCACCAATAAATATACTCTTCTTTAAAAACAAAAAACTTTAAAAATGTAAGAGCCAGGTGTGGTGGCTCACACTTATAATTCCAGCACTCAGGAGGCTGAGGCAGAAGGATCACTGAGTTTGGGGCCAGCCCAGACTACATAGTGGACTAAGGGCCAGCCTGAACTGCACAGCAAGATCTTGCCTCAGAAAAAAAAAAAAAAGCCGGGCGTGGTGGCGCACGCCTTTAATCCCAGCACTCGGGAGGCTGAGGTAGGAGGAGCGGTGTGAGTTCGAGGCTGGCTTGGGCTACAACGCAAGCGCAAGGCCGGCCTGAGCTACATAGTGCGACCCTGCCTCAAAAAACCAGGGCCAGGAGTTTGGCTCAGTGCCTTAAGCGCCTGCACTGGCAAGCGCGAGGTTGTGAGTTCAATCCCCGGTGCCGCAAAAAAAAAAATGGCTATCACGACTTTCTTTACATTAGTTCACCCTACTTTCCCTGCTTTCTCCAGGGTTTCCTTTTATTGCTTTTTCTCCTTTTACTCAACCCAAGCTAGCTCTGCAGAGCCAGTTTCTCCCTCACTCTTCACTTTTACTTTCTTCAATAAACTTTGTCACTGCCAAAAAAAAAAAAAAAAGAAAAGAAAAGAAATTTGCCCAAGATAGCATAAGTCAACCCTAAAATCCTTCCCACACACATATCAAGTTCCTTGTGGTTTTCCTAATGTATTACAACAAGTTAATAAACCTAACCCTAACAATAGGTACATTCCTAGTGACCCCTCATGGGCTTTATCAACAGGAAAGCTTTCTCTTTTTTTTGGACCAGGGATTGAACTCACAACCTTGTGCCTGTCACGCAGGCGCTTATGCCACTGAGCTAAATCCCCGGCCCTCAACAGGAAAGCTTTCTGTAGTACTCCATCACGCGATAACCTCACACTGTTTATGTTTTTAAAATACATTTTCTTGTATTTTTGTCTCCTTTCAGTAGAATGAGAGTTTCATGAGACTTGAGACCATGTTTGTCTTGTTCTCAGATGGTAGCCTCCCTATACGTGTTTTCTGTACATTCTGCATGAATGAAGTTTTGTTAATTGTTTTGCAGTGCTGGAGATCAAACCCAGCCCTTGAGTATATGAGGCAAGTGCTCTACCACTGGGCTATAGGCCTGCCCCCTGAATGAAGTACTTAAAGCCTGGCTGGGTGTCACACGTTCTGTTGTGGTACTCTTTCAGCCAGGCCACATTGTCTCTCCTGTTAATCATCTATCCCTAATGATGGAGTGCAAATTAGTTACAATATGAGGAAATCAGGGATAGGGATAGAGAAACAAGAGAAGGAAAATGGGAGGCAAATATGTAAGTCCCAGGCAAAACAGGACACAGTTTGGACAAGGTTGTGGCTAGGATTTGTGGAGCGCAGTGTGCAGAATACATGGTGTAGATTAGTGCTCTATAAATGTAAACCACACTACACGGCACAAGGAACTAACTTTAGTTCTTCATTTTACTTTCCTGCCCTTCAACCAAACTCACCCATATATCACACTGTGAAATTTCTTTACAGTGAGGAACACATCTTGTTTTATGGGGGTTTTTTTGTTTTTGTTTTTTTCTCTTTATTTGAGGGGGGGTGGCGAAAAGGTCTCAGTACATAGTTCAGGCTGGCCTTGAATGCATTATGTGGTCCAGGCCAGCACCAAACTCACAGCAATTCACCTGCCTCATCCTTCCAAGTGTGGTGTTACAGACATGCGTCACTGTGCCTGGCTAGCAGTTGTATTTTAAAGACCTTTGAAATTACAGTTTAATCCATGACTTATTTGTATTGTATTTCAGATATTCCCTCCCAAATCCTCCTCGGACACTGAGGCAGAAGATGAACTGTCTGGGTATGGGCTGGTGTTGCCCAGGGCCGGCAAACTCCACGAGTTCCTCAGCCTAGAAGAGGAGACAGATTCTACTTCTGACTCAGCTGGGAGCTTTTACGGGACCCTGCAGGTTCTAAAGCAGGAAGGCGGTTGGGGTCTGTTGGAGTCCCTCATTGCCTCTGACCCAGACAGCAATGAGAGCATCTCTGCAGATGAGGACCTGGAGAGTTTCTTCCAGGACAAGACCCGGGGGAGGCCACAGGTCCGGTGTCCTCCATCTCTGAGGTAAGGACCTGTATCAACAGCTGCCCCCACCTGTATCAACAGCTGCCCCAGGTAAGTCACGCCATGTCTCTGGGCCTCACTTCCTTCCTGTGAAAAGCAGTGACCACTTCTACTTCTCGAGGCTGTAGGTCAGATCAACTTTTGGGTCCAAGCAAGTGTTCCATTTCCAATTCCTCAATCACTCTTGGTAGCTCTTAGTTCAGTGAGGCATTAGAATTAATTAAAGGCATACCTTTCTCCCAACACTTTTCCCTCAAGAATGACAAGGTACCTTGACCTCAGTCAAGTCTGGCATATGTACATGTGTTTTATCACATTTAACATTTACTTTCTTCTCTCAATAGCCTTGCAAATAGATACTATTTTTGCCGTTTTATGTCTGAAGAATTGCAAAACTTGAATGTCCGAAGCAAGGTTTTCACTGACTCTGAGTCCCTGTTCTGCCCCTTTGCAGTTTCTCTCTCATATACAAACACAGAGTGCAGACTGGCAATTTATGGCTCAGTTTTGAAAGGAGCTCCCCGTGGGCAGCCAGGATTGCCCATGGGAGGAGGGAGGCCTGTGGGGCTGTGAGATCCGGCTGAGAGGTGAGCTGTGAGCTGCCACGCAGGGTGGCTGGGGGAAGAGGATGAGGGAGCAGCCAGGCCTCCTGACTGCCCTGTCTTTCATACACAGATCCGCTTTCTCCCGCAGGTGTGGTTCCACAAGGCGTTGCAGTTCCCTGAGCAGCCTTCCCTGTGATGTCCCCAGGGCCCAGGCCCAGCCACCCTCAGGCTCTGGGCCTCCTTCCCAGCACAGAAGCATCAGCTCCTGGGTATCCTCCATCACGGTCCCTCGGCCATTCCACATGACGCTGCGCGAGGCCCAGAAGAAAGCCCAGTGGCTGGCCTCACCTGCTTCCTTTGAGCAGGGGAGGCAGCAGGCCCAGAGGCAAGGCCAGGAGGAGGCCGAGTGCCAGCGGCAGTTCCGGGCACAGCCTGTGCCAGCACACGTCTACCTGCCCCTCTACCAGGAGATCATGGAGCGCAGTGAGGCCCGGAGGCAGGCAGGGATCCAGAAGAGGAAGGAACTGCTCCTCTCATCCCTGAAGCCTTTCAGCTTCTTGGAGAAGGAAGAGCAGCGGAAGGAAGCTGCTCGACAGAGAGACTTGGCTGCCACAGATAAGGCTGAGGTCCCCAAAAAGAAAACCACCCAAAGGATCCCAAAGTCCATTCTGGAGCCAGCCCTTGGGGACAAACTTGAGGGTAAAGACATCCTTGCCAGATTGCTACCTCCTGCTTGGGGACACCTGAGGCATTGTAGGGATTTAGTTAGCCTGGCCTGGAGACAAGCTGTTCAAGTGGGCTTGCTGGAGGCCGTATTCTCAGTGCAGCCATGAGGGAGGTTAGGGAGCCTGCGAGCAGTCTTACAGTGATCCCCCAGGCGTGTCCTGGTGAACTCTCTCAGGGGACTCATGTGAAGGCCTCTGTGCCAACACAAGTACATGAGACACCCAGGACCACCGAGGCTAGTGTCACTTCTAGCCAACTTCCCCTAGGAAAGCTCCTAATGCCTCCCTCATCTTGGTGAGGTAGTTACAAGTCACTGAAATTACTTAGGGGATGATTATTCATATGTTTCAAAAAGTATTGTTCTCTGGGGGTATGAGGATGTAGCTCAGTGGCAGAGCACTCGCCTTGCATGTGTGAGGCTCCGGATTCCACTCCCAGAACCTCAGGAAAAACAAAAAGTATAGCTCAGTCTTCAGTCTTAATATGCAACTCACCAAGCGTTATTCTATGGTGAGTAAACAGATGTGGAGTTTGTAGACATGGAGCGGGACTGGTAAGAGGCAAATAATCACTGATGGGATACATCATATGCAAGGGTTAATGGGAAACTTGGGGGTTCTATAAGAGACTAACTTGGGGTGTGGTGAAAGGGGGAGCAGCCCAGGAAGGATCCTAAGAAAGTGAGCACCAGGAGCGTGTTGGTGAAGGAGGAGCCGTGGTTAATTTGGTGAAGACGGAAGCGGGCAGGCAGAGACGTGGCATGGAGGTAAGCCGAGAGGTCAGAGAAGAGGGAAAATGAGAAGGGGGACACACAGGCTTGTTCTGAGGGGCCTCGTGGTCACCTGAGGAGTTTGGACTTTGGCCAAAGGGCACTGGAGAGCCACTGGCAGCCTTTAAGTGGGGTAACTCGTGACCAGATTCCAAAAAGTCACTCTAATAGTTGCATGGATAATGAGAAGGTGGCAAGACTGGATAGAGTTGATCTAATACCCTCTTTTCCCCAAAATAAGACCTAGCCAGAAAATAATCAGCCTTAAAAACCAGAAATCAAAAATGCCAGCCCCCATCAGCCTGTCCTTACCTTACCTATCTTACAGAGTAGCCACCGAGCAAGGTCTTGTTTTGGGGGAAACATGATAGGAGGTCATTTCAGAAATTCACAGTTGAGCAATCATGAAGCTCAGGGACAGTGAAAAGTAGGGTCTGGGATAAAGTTCAAGGGAAGAAATGGAGAGCCTGTGACTGATAAGAGGAGAGGAAGAGACGGCAGGAATGGTTTGGGCAAAGGGAATGGTTGGCTGGTGGCCCTTCTCAGGGACCAGGGGCCCTGGGAGAGGGCAGATGGCGGGCCAGTTTCTTTCTGCTTCACCCTGAAGAAGGGATTTACAAAGTGCTCCATAAGCATTGCCAGGAGCTGCGTATACAGCCTGATTGCCACAGCAGTGGTGTCCTGGTCAATGTGTATTCATGAGCACTCCAGAAAAGAAAAACGGCAAGCTGCTTTGTCATATTTGTCTTTTTCACTCCAATCATTGCTAACTGCAGACCTCCCACATGGTGTCAACAGGCTCACAAAACTTCCAGGAGGTTCACAGTAGTGGCTTCAGCACACTACCGCTAGCACTTCAAGGTGAGAAAGTTCTCCAGACTTTTTGGTGTGAAGTTTGATCTCTCACACATCAGCACTCTTACTCTTTCTCCACAGAAGCTGAGCTCTTCAGGAAAATTCGCATCCAGATGCGGGCCCTGGACATGCTGCACAAGTCCTCCTCCCCTCTGGCCTCCTCTAGCAGCCGACCTGACCCACAGGCCCGCACGGCTGCCCGTACTCAGGAGAAGAAGCTCAGCTTCCTGCAGACCAACTTCGGATTCCAGCCTCGGGTGAATCCTGTCATCCCTGACCACGAGGCCCTCTACAGGGCTTTCCAGAGGAGAGCTGCCAAGAGAAGGGAAACCCGAGAGGCCACTCGCAACAAGCCTTTCTTGCTGAGGACCGCCAGCCTGCGCCGCCCTCCACGGCCCTGTGATGCTGCAGCCACTGGAGGGAGAAGGGTGAGAGCCTGGGCAGCTGCGGGAGGGTCAGGCCTGAGACCTGAGATACAGGGTGGGCCCAGGTGTCCCCATCTTCACTAAGCAGTACAACAACAAAATACCAACTCAGTTATAAACACATCTACACAGGAAAACTCTTGTTCCGATTTCTAGGGGGGTTTTATAGAAATAAGTCCAAGCCCCAGCACTTGGGAGGGTGAGGCAGGAGAATCACTGTGAGTTCGAGGCCGGTCTGGGCTACACAGTGAGTGCAAGGCCAGCCTGAACTGCATTGACAAAAAAAAAAAAAAAAAAGGAAGTCCAAGCAGGTTCGGGAGGCCGAGAATTGGGATCAATTGCTTGTATCCTTATACCAATTATGAAGAATTCTCATTTGATTGAAAACTTTAGGATATATCCAAGTCTTGGCCTAGTTGCTGGCCTTGAAATCTCACTATCCTTTCCTTATTTCCAGGAGAAAAATGATTCTCATTTTCAGTTTTTGATTGAAATTGAATCCTCGTTAAGACAGAAACCAGTACCGCATACTATCACACCAATACCAGCCTTCCTTTCTTCTAGGGTTCTCTAGAGCCACCAGCTACACCTCTGCCCAGGAGTCGTTCTCTAAGTGGCCTTGCTTCGCTGTCTATTAACACCCTCCCTGTGCACATCACAGATGCCACCAGGAAGAGGGAGTCTGCAGTCAGGTGAGTGGCCGGCCACACAGGACCCACAGTGCTCTGATCCGGGACCAAATGCTGGACCCCACCCTGGTGCCAGCCTCCCTGCCATTATCAGAGACACCTCATGAGGTTGAAAGGACCCTGTGACCAGGGCAGGAGTATGTGTGGCTCTGCCTATCTGATGTGGACAGCACCCAGCCCTCACTCAGCAAACACTCACTGGACTTACTGTGTACAGGGCACAGTGAAAATGTCTTAGGAAACAACTGTGTAATCTGCAGCCTGAAATACAGGAGAGTCAATAAACAACCACCATATTTTGTAAGGAGTGTAAGTATCAAGGCCTGCAAGGGCACAGGGCAGCTGGAGTGGGGTTGCTTGTCTTTTGCAGTAATGTCAGAGATTAAACTTGAAGAATGAGGAGTTAGCAAGATAGGCTGGAGAGAAAGAAGGTTCCAGACAGACTAGCATGTGTAAAAGCCCATATATGGTCGGAGATGAACACATACTTTTCAGATGAAGAAATACAAACAGCAAATAAATATGTGAAAAAATGTTCAACAACACTGGTCATTCGAGAGATGCAAATGAAAACAACACTGAGATTCCACCTCACCCCAGAAAGAATGGCTAGTATTAAAAGTCAGCCAATAACAAGTGCTGGAGGGGCTTCACTGTTGGTGGGAATGTAGGCTGGTGCAACCACTGTGGAAGTCAGTGTGGGGATTCCTCAAAAAACTAGGATTGGAAGTTCCATTTGACCTAGATATTCCCCTTCTGGGTATCTTCCCAAGAGAATTAAAAACATCATACTACAGCAATATATGTGCACCTGTGTTTATAGCAGTGCAGTTCATAATAACTAGATCTTGGAAGCAACCTAAATGCCCGTCAACTGAGGAATGGACAAAAAGATGTGGTATTTCTATATAATGGAATATTACTCAGCTATAAAGAACAATAAACTGGACACTTTCATACTAAATGAATGTGCCTTGAGAATATACTTATCAGTGAAATAAATGTCACACATGTGCATTGTATTTCACTTGTGTGACAAACTGAAAGAAAAACTATGTTTATGTATATGTATATTAAAAAAAGTTAAGATAGTTAAAAAAAAAAAAAGAGCACAATGGTCTCCTTTGTCATCCACATGGCCTGTCCAGAAGTAAATTCAGTGCCTCCCTTCACTGAAGAAAAAAAAAAAAGAATTCTGCTGAGATTTTGATAGATATTGAGGTGAATCTATAGATAAGTTTAGGGAGAATAAACGTTTTGATATTTGTCCAATTCACATACATAGTCTCTCTTCACTTATTTAGGTTGTATTTGAGTACTTTTGATCAGTTTTTATAGTTTTTAGGATACAGATAATGAATGTATTTTGGTAGATTTATACAGTAATGTTACTTTAAGCTTTTTTATGATGTAACTTGTGCATTTACAATTTTACTTTTGAATTGTTTGTGTATAGGCCAACTCTAGATTTCTGTATATGACTTTGTGACCTTGTACCATAACCTTGCTAAACCTGCTTGCCGTTCTATGGATTTTTATGTAGATTGTTTGTAAATTAAAAATAATAAATAAAAGACCATATATGAAAGAGGAAGGTAGCCATGAGTGAAAAACATTCAGAGAAGCCTGAAGGCAGATGGCTGAACCTGCCACAAAAGGGACAGTCACTGCCAGATTTTTTTCTTTTTTCCAGTACTGAGGATTGAATCCAGTTCTTTGCAATGAGCTACAACCCTAGTCTTTTTTTTTTAAGATAAGGAGACAATGACTCACTAAGTTACCCAGGCTGGGCTTGGATTGTGATCCTCTTTTTTTTTTTTTTTTTTTTTTTTTTTTTTTTTTTTTTTTTTTTTTTTTTTTTTTTTTTTCTGAGACAGTGCCTCGCTATGTAGTTCAGGCTGGCGCTGTGTAGCCCAGGCTGGTCTCGAACTCTTGGTGATCCTCTTGCTTGAGCCTCGTGAGTACTGGGATTACATGTGTGCGCCACCATGCCCAGATCAGTGGCAGATTTGAGGTGCTCTGAGCTTTGGAAGGAGGCAGAGTTGGATGGAAGAAACAAGGAGCCTATTCTGCTTTTTTTCTTAGCAAGTACTCTTATCACAGAGCCTTTTTATTTTTAACTCTGCAGTTGAGCCAGCACCTCAGAAGGAGCTCCTCCACGAGGTCTCTGAACTACCGTGTGTGTGTGTATGTGTGTGTATGTGTGTGTGTGGTGGCACTGTGTAGTGAGCAGCTTAGCCTTGGAAAAGGAATAGCGACTTAGTACCTTTTAGTGCCTTCCCATCTGCCCCAGGGGGCTCCCAGTTTATTTAAAATTCCTGAGTTTCACAGAGTTACTGAATCAGGGCTAAATGTGTCGGTATGTGGCAGCGCAATAATATGAAAATAGGCCAGCTCACCTATGGAAGATAGCCATGCCTGCTTTCCAGCAGCAGAGTTTGACATCTCAGCACACTAAACTTGCCTGCTGCTCTTCCTTGTCTGTTCACTATTCACTTGAGTGTATACATCTCAATACAGGATGTCTTGCTTATTTTTTTCCTTTTGGTAGAACTCCACATAGAACTTTGTAGAATAATTAAGAAAGAAAGTGCTTCAAGTTGATTTCAAATTGTCTGCATTGAAGGAGGCCCATTTCTAGTTTGTTTGTTTGTTTGTTTGTTTGTTTTGGAAGTGTGGATTTGTATTTCCAAAGAACCATGAACCCAAGTACCTTCTAGCCTACTGTTTGTGGTACAGTGGGCAGAGGCTTGTGAGTCAGAAATTCTAGTTTTAGTCCTGGCTTTTCAATTGGCACGCTGGGTAGCTTTGAACAAGTGGCTTACTCTCTGACCCTCAATCTCTTCCTGGGAGATTTTCCATCTTTATTTCATAAGGCACTGAGGAGGTTTACAGGAAACTTAGTGGTATGTGGTTCACATACATGGGTCAGCTAATGGTGGCTATTAGTACTGTCTTCAGCCAGGTGTAATTCTAGCAAATCTAATAAATATTTGGCTATTTAAAGATATTTTAACTTGCATGTTCTCCACGTCAGTTATTGAATTTTTCCTTGGGTAGGAAATCTCTGGGCTCACAGCACTGGGAAGGCTTCATCTGCCAGTGGATTTAACCTCAAAATCTTGCTCTTTCTGAAAATGCCCACATTGGTCAATTCATTCATAGAAAACACCAACATACTTCTCAGAGAGATGATTATGATTGCTCTTAAATATACCCAGGATGGTCATCTGTACCCTTCTTTTTGCTCCCTTCCTTTAGAAGTTCACTTGAAAAAAAGGAGAAAGCAGATGAGAGTATTCAGTGGTTAGAGATGCACAAAAAGAAGTGTCAAGCACTGTCAAAGTCTGTGGCCTTGCGTGCAAAAGCCATGGATCCCCACAAAAGCCTGGAGGAAGTGTTTAAAGCAAAACTGAGAGAGAACCGGTAAGTGTCTTCCATGTGTCAGCGGGGTGTCTGTCTTGGGATCCAGTAAGACTGAAAAATGGCAAGCTGGAGTTATTGGGGGTTAGCATCTGTAGTTACGGGGAGTCAAGGACTTTGCCAGGAAGTTAGGAATTTACAGTGTACCTCAGAGTTACTCGCTTAACTGGAATGGATGGTGTTCTGGATTAGAGAAGATGAAATTCTTTCTAGAAATCTTGTCAATTCTAGGAACAATGACCGTAAAAGAGCAAAAGAATATAAGAAAGAGCTGGAAGAAATGAAGAAGAGAATACAAACAAGGCCCTATCTCTTTGAACAAGTTACCAAGGTAAAACTGCACTGTCACTTATTTTCCTTTTGCCTTGCATGAAAGGGTTCTTAGAGATTATTAAGCAATTTCAAGGTGAGCATTGAACATTTCAAGACTCAGACATTCTCAGTTGTACCCCTTTATTAGTACCATTTCTTTCCCAAATATACATCTTCAAGAGGTCCGGTGCACACATGCACCTCATAAGTCTCTTTCCAGAAGAAGTGGCTTTCAGGCAGAATCATTTGAAGATATTCTCTAAGGGAAGGCAGATCCCTGTGAGTTCTTCCTAGAAAAGCTCTGCAGCTACTTGAATGGCCCAGAAAGGTCACTGCCCCAAACATTTGGGGCTGCATCAGGCTCTGTGGATCCCTTTCCTCTTCAGTTTCAGACAGAACTTGGGGTTCCCTAGTGACTAGTTCTGATTGGTGGGCATTAGCTCCATCCTCCAGCTCAAGCTTAATCTAGACATCTGCTGGTCTACTCCAGCCCCAGACAAGGCTGGGCTGTCTTGGATTTACTTAGCATCTCTCATGCTATCCAGGTGTGGTGCAAATGCTTATAATCCAAGCTACTTGGGAGGCAGAGACAGGACCCTATCTCAAAATAAAAATTAAAAAGGCTGCGTGTGTAGCTCGGCACTACCTGGATTCAACCCCCAATACCAAAAGAAAAAACCTCCCATCCAGACCTTTTCCTTTTTAGATACTCACTTGGAAGTGTAGCCTTCTGATCTCAACAGGTCTTTCAACAGTAGTACAAAGTACTCTTATGATTTTTGCTGTTAAATATTTAAACGTTTTGTTAAGAGTGTCCTGAATATAGCTTACTATTTGTTAAATTTTTAGTCTTCTTTGTGATAGTTAATTTGCTTTTAAATTTTAATATTTATTTATTTACTTACTTATTTGTATTTTGGTTTTTGAGACAGTATCGCTCTGTAGTTCAGGCTGGCCTTGAACTTGCCACTGTCCTGCCTTAGCTCCTGAGTGCTGAGATTACTGGTGTGCGCCACCTGGCTGCCTTTAAACTTTAAAATGTGGTTCTGCAGATTGAATCTAGGGCCTTGTGTGTGTTAGGCAAGTACTGTATCACTGACCTACTTCCCCAGTCCCCCTTTTTAAATATGGTCTCACTAAGTTATGCAGGCTGGCCTCCAACTTGCCATCCTCCTGTCTCAATCTCCTGAGTAGCTTCACTGAGTGTGCCCCATGCCCAGCTAAATTTTGGGGGAAGGTTTGTTTTTTTTTTAATTGTGTTTGTTGCTGCTGTTGTTTTTCATTTGGGGTCTCCTTGTGTTGTACAACTTGTCTCAAACACACAAGTTCATGCAGTCCTCCTGCCTTAGCCTCACAAGTAGCTGGGATTATGACTGTGAGGCATTACGCCGGCCGTTGGACTACATTTTTTCTTGTGGGTCTTACTTGGTCTCCCACAAATCTTAAGTCCTTGCTTTTCAAAGGTGTAGCTCTCAAATTAACAGTTAGCATCTCCTGGTAGTATTAGAAATACAGAATTGCAGAACACATCTGAGCCCTACCTAGTATGAACCTGAATTTTTTCTTTAAAGGTAGCAAAGTTTTACCTTCGTCAATGGTAGGAAAAGAAATGTGCTCTGCAGAATGAGTTTGGGACAAGTAATAGTAGGAAAAAGGAGTACTGTGCAAGGACCCAAACCAGACCCAAACCTGCATTTTAACAGGATCCTCAGGGAGGTCACTTGCAAGCTAAGACTTGAAAAAAAAAGCTCTAAAAATTTTTTCTGCAAACTTGGGCCCAGCACTAAGTGTGGAGGTGGTGGTTAGGAGCGGGATTATAAGGAAACTGATTAAGCAATTTAAAATCATCTGATAATTCAGGAGACAGCAGATAAAGTTCCATTCCACAGGACCTTGCCCGAAAAGAAGCAGAGCAACGATACCAAGCCATGCTGAGGCAGGCCGGGCTGGAGGAGGACTTCGTGAGGAAGAAGAGTCAGGGCGCCAGGGCTGTGCAATGGAAGGATGAGGCCCAAGGCAAGGATTCACCCAGGTACCTGAGATGCTGTGCCATTCTGCAGCTCTGGGTTGTCCATCCTGGACACTGCCACTGGGAGAAAACTTCCCAAGAGCTGCTCACACTTTGTGATCACAATCCCCATATAGTTACAAACAAGACCAAGCCGGAGGTCTGCCGCACATTTGGATTTAGAATAGTACAGCTGTGGGTAAAATCTAATAGTTGTATTAAGTTTAGACTGTTTCAATTTGAAACAGCATCATTTTCTAATTCCAGTTCTAATGTCATAAGAAGTATTTCTACTGTATTTCTGAAGAAAAATCGTGTGTGTGTGTGTGTGTGTGTGTGTGTGTGTGTGTGTGTTTGGTCTTTTTGAGACAGGGTCTTGCTACCCAGTTCAGGCTGGCCTTGAACTCACTTTGTAGCTCAGACTGGCCTTGAACCCTCAGCAATCCTCCTGCCTCAGCCTCCCAAGTGCTGGAATAACAGGTGTGTGCCACTACATGTGGCCAAAAATCATGTGTAATTTGGCTGCTTGTAAAATGATGAAACTTTTTCTAGCACTCCTTAAAGGTAACTCATTAACAACACCTCCTCCGTAACTCAGGTGATATTGTCTAAATCAGAAAGATGCACAGGATCTGCATTTTTCTCAATTTTCTTTTGTTTCTTATGTCCTAGTAGCCCCTCCCCTAATTTATGTCTGTTTTGCCCTCAAAAATGTCCCATTATACCCATATGTAAGAATGAAAGTATTGAAATCACTCTTAACCTTTATGTAATGCTTTACTTAATTTAAAATATTCTGTTTCATTATACCTTATTTTTCAGTATCAATGAAATTATAAAATTCAGCATCAGGGGTCCACAGCAAGATTCAGAGGAATCCCTAGAACAGCTGGCAAGCACTAAGAAAGACTTGGAGATGCTGTCTTATGAATCACCAGACAATCTCAAACCACGCGCTTAACCAGTACACTTTAACATTACTGCTTCTCAACATCATGCAGCTAACTAGGAGCTGTGGGGAAGAGTAACAGAAGAAGTGATTTGAGGAAATCAACGTGGACGACCATAGAGTAGAGGGATCGTAGTTCACACTTTAGTACTTGCCTTTTCCCTAACACTTAAATATACAGGAATATTTCCCTTTAGAATACTCCCTGCTCATCCAGAGTAGTTCTCACTATGTAGCCCAGGATGACCTTGAATTCTGTGATCTTCCTGCCTCAGCCTCCCATGTGCTGGGATTACACGTGTGCCACCACACCCAGCCACACTTATTTTTATGAACCTGCCTTTCCAATGGATGGCAATCAGCAGCTGTATCCACCATATTTTTTTTATCATGTCTCAGCAACCCTCATGAAGTCCAGAACTTCAGAAATTGCCAAGAATGATGACATAAGTATGTTTGAAGCAAGGGGGAGTTTAACAGCAATCTTTTTTTTTTTTTTTTTTTTTTTTGTGGCACTGGGGATTGGACTCACAACCTCGTGCCTACCAGGCAAGTGTTTAAGCTGCTGAGCCAAACTCCCGGCCCTAACAGCAATCTTTTACTGTAATTTTTTTTTTTTTTTTTTTTTTTTTTGCGGCACCGGGGATTGAACTCACAGCCTCACGCCTGCCAGACAGGTGCTTAAGCCACTGAGCCAAACTCCCGGCTTACTGTAATTTTTTAAAAAAATTTGAACATTCACCATATATTTTGATCATACCTCATATAGGCATGCACCACCACCCCTGAATAAAGTTTTTAATTCCTGTTGGCCAGGCACATTTGGAAACATTCCAAAAGATGTTTCTTCATGCTGGGTATGGTGGTGCATGCCTATAAGCCCAGCATTTGGGAGGCAGAGGCAGGAGGATCATCGTTAGTTTGAGGCAAGCCTGGCTACATAGTGAGTTCAGCCTGACCCTGTCTCACTCAATACCACAAAAAAAGGGTAGTGGTTGTGATACACAAGCCCAGAGGCCTATTTGGGTTAATTATGAAGCATAAATGAGTGAAATGGATAGATAAGATAGCAGAAGTAAGTAATGAGTATAAAACCTGCTGCAAAACAGGCACAGCACTGCCAGATGAACCACATTTTCATCTGAAGCCAGGAATTTACATGTTAGCAACTAATTAAAAACTATTTAATAAAACAGATTTGGAAAAAAAAATTTAAGCCAAGAGTGGTGGTGCACGCCTATAACCCAGCAATCAAGAAGCTGAGGCAGAAGGATTTGCTGAGTTCAAGGTCAGCCTAAACTGCATAGTGAAACCCTAACTCGAAAAAATAAAATAAATAAATAAAAATATAAAAAATAAAGATTATTTTAAAATATGGCTTTGGTATGGTGGTGCATGCCAGTCAGCACTCTGGGTGGCTAAGACAAGAGAATCTTGAGTTTGAGATCAGCCTGGGTAACACAGCAAGATCCTGTCTCAAAATATAAAGTACTAAGGGATGGAGATGTAGCTCAGTGCAAAGGCTCTGGCTTCAATCCCCAGTACGTAAAATTGTGTAGGTGACACACAACACATCTGGTTATCAGTTTAGCACACAGGATGACACATTTGAAACCTTTTACTGCAGGCTTTCTTATCCTTAGCAACTGATATTTTGGGACAGATAATTTTTTGTTGGTAGTTAAAGGAAGATGCTGCCCTGTATATTGTAGGACTTTTTACAGCATTACTGCCTCTACCCACCAAATACCAGTTCCAGATATTGCCAAATGTTCCCAGATGAGAATCACTGTTCTAGGATCAAAGTAGGGCTACACAATACAAAATCTAGCATTTTATTTATTTTTTGGTTTTTTTGAGACAGGGTGTTGCTGTGTAGGTTAGCCTTTAATTTGCAACAATCATCCTGCCTCAGCCTTCTGAGTGCTGGGATTACAGGTGTGCACCACATCTGGCAAAAAACCTAGCATTTGAAAAGTACAAGTATTTGCCATGAATTAAGTCTACATAGTTTAGGATGATTATGTATGTCATTAATAAATTAAAAACTGTAATTATTTAAAAGGAGTAATTTTTCCTGTTATCTGTTTAGAATGTGCTACTTTATGCATGTGTGTGTGTTAGCGTGGAAGAGATCATTTTAAATAAATTTTAAGCCCGGCGTGGTGGCGCACACCTTTAATCCCAGCACTTGGGAGGCTGAGGTAGGTGGAGCATTGTGAGTTCAAGGCCAGCTTGGGCTACAACGCTAAGTGCAAGGCCAGCCTGAGCTACATATCCAACCCTGCCTCAAAAAACCAGGGCTGGGAGTTTGGCTCAGTGGCTTAAACGCCTGCTCTGGCGGGTACAAGGTTGTGAGTTTGATCCCCAGTGCCGCAAATAAATAAATAAATAAATGAATTTTAAACTTTTCTGGCAAGCATGATTTTCTATTAGTAGGTGGCCTTTGGAATATTTTTCCTGTTGTCTATAACTGAATATTTTCTCTTCGTAGCTGTGGACAGGCTGATAGCAAGAGTGCTTCATTTTTTTTTTTTAATTGTCTTTTGAGACAGGGTCTTACTATGCAGTTCAGGTTGGCCTTAGGTTCACTTTGTAGCCCAGGCTGGTCTTGAACTTGCAACGATCCTCCTGCCTCAGCTTCCCAAGTGCTGTGATTACAGGCATGTGCCACCAGGCTCAGCTAAGAGTGCTTTAAACTCTTACATTTTAACTATCTTTCTGAAAAAATTCAAAATTACTTGTTATGACTGCCATGTTCCTAGACTCAGACAGACTGCTCTGATGTGGCAGAGTGATACTCTGGTAACAACCCTGTGTGTTTGCTAGATAGAAATGAAGACTCTCAACCGGGCATGGTGGCACACACCTTTAATCCCAGCACTCGGGAGGCTGAGGTAGGAGGAGCGTTGTGAGTTTGAGGCCTGCCTGGGCTACAATGCAAGCACAAGGCCAGCCTGAGCTACACAGTGCGACCCTGCCTCAAAAAACTAGGGCTGGGAGTTTGGCTCAGTGACTTAAACGCCTGACAGGCACAAGGTTGTGAGTTCAATCCCTGGTGCCGCAAAAAAAAAAAAAAAAGAAATGAAGACTCTCATGTTTCTTAGGCTTGGCCAGTTTTACCTACATGGAATCTTTTTTTTGGCGGGGGGGCTTTTTGAGACAGGGTCTCATTATACAGTTCAGGCTGGCCTTGAGCTCACTTTGTAGCCCAGGCTGGTCTTGAACTATCAACAATCCTCCTGCCTCAGCCCCCAAGTGCTGGGATTACAGGCATGAGCCACCATGCCCGGCCCTACATGGAATCTTAAAGGGTGAATCACTGCCCCATCTTAAAAACAAAGCACTTATTTTCTTACTCTTCTTTTTAAGAAACTAAGCTGTGTTCAAAACAAGAGCCAACCAATTCACTGGGCTGTTTTGTTTATTTAAGGGGAAAACTGAAGCTCTGTTATCATGTGATTTTTAACATCAAAAAAAAAAAGAACTCAAAAAACAAAAAACCCTCTTAACATGCTACTGTATGTTCCATCAACAAAGAAAGCAAAGTGACTGAGCAGAGGTGTACAAGACAAGATAGGACCTCAGTGCGGGCCAAGGGGAGATTCAAGTAATTCCTTTTTGCAGCCCAATGGCTGAGAGTCTCTTACTCAGGTTGCTGAAGGGAGAACGCCATGACAGAACTGACATTACTCCCTTCTTCAAAGCAACAAGGCCTCTTGAAAACTCAAGGAGAAGTTTGTGGTTGACAACAGGATGTTCACCATCCATGTGAAAAGAGCTGGGTCTGGGATGAAAACTCTGAAGAAAAACCTCCTCTCAACAGTTGTCATGAAAAACTTCAGCAAACACATAACCCAGTTTGCCACTGGGAGAAGTCTGTCCCAGAATTCCGCAGTGATAAGAGGCAGGTAGAGGTACCCAGCCCCAGCCCCTGCTTTGCTTCTTGTCTGGATCACAGGGTGGCTGAAGAGAAGCTCTCACACACTCATATTCTCTGCCAGGGAAGTAACTGAAGAGGCAAAAGCGGGGTTTCATCCTTCACAGATTTATTTTGGTTCCGGCGGGTCTGGGACCTTTGTCCTACACCCACTGTGCACTCTTGGATTAGACAGAGCTGCTCCTTCAAAGGTCAGCACCCAACTCATGTCCGTCTTTCAGTTAAATCTCCTTGGTTTAGCAACTGTAGAAGATTGAAAACAAATAGAATAGGTTACAACTGAATTATAGGGAAAAAAATTCATAGTAAAAGGATTACAAGGAGGGAGAGAATCAAAATTTAAATTTTTTAAATTTATTATAGTAAAATATGCCATGAATTCCCCTCAAAATACTCCCTCTTGCTATGAACACACTCCATTGTTCTTGTCACTTTCTGAAGCAGTTCTGGAAGTCCTCTTTCATGAGTGTTACAAGGTGTGATAGAGTATGGTGAATACTACTGCCAAGTGCCATCCAGTGGAAAGGCAGGCTCATAAAAACATTATTCATGGATGAATATGGCACTGAGTGACTTCTGGCTCTTTCTCAAAGTCCAAATGACCACGAATGGTAAACATTTTGAATGCATTCGGGACATCAACAGCACAACTAAAGACACCCAACAATTACTTATTTTTTTAAATTCTTTTTTTGGGGGGCAGTTTGAGACAGCGTCTCACTATGTAGTTCAGGCTGGGCTCGAATTCAGTGATCCTCCTGCCCTAGGTGCCAAGTGCAGGGATTGTAGGCGTGCACCACCATGCCTGGCTAAAAATTCTTACCTATAAAGAGGTATATACTAAAAATATACAGGTAGCAGCTCTGCAATTTGCTTTAACATACTCCACCCACAAATAAAACAGCAACAACTAAAAGTAGAAGGAAACGATAAAACCAGAACAGTATAAAGTTAATTACTGAACTTAAATAGGTACATGGGTTCATTACCCTATTATGTCACTATTCTCTGAAAACCTCACTAATATAGACCTCAAAACAGAAAAAGGACAAAAATAAGGAGGAGGCTCCATAGGTGAGACAGATGATTTGTTTCAAAACAGTAACTTAGAAAAGGTGACTTAGGATAGAACCAATGATACCAACAGCAAAATACTTAGCACAATTTATAGAAGACTTAGACAACAATGGGTCACAAGAATGAATACAAACAAAGGTCCTGGCAGGTGTAGGCATACATGTCCAGAGCCCTGTGATCCTGGGTACCCCAGGGATATTTTAAAATAATCAATACTATTCAATTTAAGGGGCCGGGAGTTTGGCTCAGTGGCGCGCAAGGTTGTGAGTTCAGTCCACAGTACTGACAAAAAAAAAAAAAAAACTATTCAGTTTAGTCTCAATGCAGTCATTTGACTGACATAACAGATCACCATACAGATCACAATGGAAAGAAAGAGGAAGAAAGGTTTTTTTGGTTAAAAAAAAAAACACCCCATTCCCCCCACTTCATAGCCAAAGGGGTTCAAGCTACATAGCTTCTGATGAAAGCTTGCACATATGAAATGAAGTGGTGATGAAGTCATTCACTCCCATGACACAGACCAATAAAATACCCTAAAATTCTTGAAACTTGATTGGTTTTCACTCTGTTTGCTGGATGAGTGCCAAGATCATAGAGTTAGAAGTTCTTAGCGTTCACTGCAAAGGTCTCTTTTAATTTGGATGGCTTTTTTTTTTTCTTTTTGCAGCACCGGGGATTGAACTCACAACCTTGCACCTGCCAAACAGGCACTTAAGCCACTGAGCCAAACTCCCAGCCCTGCTTTTTTTTTGAGGCAGGGTTGCACTATGTAGCTCAGGCCGGCCTTGCGCTCGTGTTGTAGCCCAGGCCGGCCTCGAACTCACAATGCTCCTCCTACCTCAGCCTCCCAAGTGCTGGGATTAAAGGTGTGAGCCACCACGCCTGGCTTGGATGGCTTTCATTCAAAAGCAAGTGTGAATCCATTCTTTTATGCCCAGCTAAACTAGTCTGTTATCTTTCAGACACATGATCCTAGGAGAGTGAATAATTATTTTTCATTATTTTGTAACTCATCTTTTTTTGCTCAGGAACCATTTTGTTCCAGGACATATTTATTTTCTTTCTTTCTTTCTTTCTTTTTTTTTTTTTTTTTTTTTTTTTTTTTTTTTTTTTTTTTTTTTTTTTTTTTTTTTTTTTTTTTTTTTTTTTTTTTTTTTTTTTTTTTTGTTTTTTGTTTTCTGAGATGGTTTTGCTATGTAGCCCTCGGTGACCCTGAGCTCATTACATATCCCAGCTGGCCCTGAACTTGCAACCCAGGCTGACCTCAACCTTATAATCCTATCTCAGCCTCCCAAATTCTGAGATTATAGGTATGCACTACCACTTAGCAATGTGATTTTCTTTGTAAAGTAAAAGCAGCACCTTCATGTTAGACTAGTGGGAACATTCTCACTAAGGATGTATATAAAGGACGCTAAAGCTAAAAATCTTGCTGTGGCACACTAATCTTCCAACTCTCGAGGCAAGACTGTAACACTCATAGTCTTTTGAAGGTGGACTCTAGACAAAATTTTCAAGAAATGGAAATTTTCAGATCACTAGATCAGTGATGCTACGTCTATACCATCCTGAACACGCCCGATCTTGTCTAGATCAATGGTGGTGAACTTATGGCACCCATGCCGCAGCAGGCTGTATCGCTGAAGCTCTAAAAGATTCACCATCACTGCTCTAGGTTCTCAATCAAGTGCCACATAAGTGGACACAGAAACAAAGTAAGGGCAAGAGACAGTTTTACCTCCTGTGGATTTACTGCTGTTAAGACAGAAACCTCGTATGACTGCCTCCCTGACTGCACGGTCACCAAGTGATGTGTTACATCAGGCACTGAAGACAGGGGGCGTGGGGATCCTTCAGTAAGCACCTCTGTGAAACAACAGAAAAATTAATCTTCCATGAAAAGTGAATAAACAGATATGCTACTACTACCACCTTAAACCTCTCATTAAAACCTAGAAACTATTCCCTGAAAAACTGAGTCCCACATTTCTGTATTCCTTTCAAGTTAATTCATGCCTGATAATCATTACCAACGATTTGGAAAGTATTACGAAAGGAAAATGGAAAGAAAAAGCAAGCAATCTTGATATAAGAGTTCTCCATTTTTCAATATAGCGATTTATAATAATGGCTTTAGCACTGTAATCTGGATTAAAAATCTATGAAACAGGGCTAAACTAGCTCAGGCAGGCAGATCAGGGAACCATAGCCAGCCCCTGAAGCAATCACCAATGACACTAACAACTCAATATGTGCATTTCGACAGCTTAATCTAGGTTTCAAAGTTCCTACTCTATGAACCCTTCCTCCCTTGGGACTTTCTTCTTTTAAGACTAGGAAAGCAGATCAGGCAATTTCCGTGCCTCTTGCTCTAGTTATCCATCAGTACCGGTCATGAGACTGCAGCACACTCTATAGACTTTGTAGGCTCCAAACAGAAGTTATATAAATACAGTCACAAGCTGAGTGTGGTGGCACACGCCTGTAATCCCAACACTCAGGAGGCTGAGGCAGGAGGACTGCTGTGAGTTTGAGGTCCACCTGCATTACATAGTGAGTTCAAGGCCAGCTTGAACTATATAGTGAGACCTGCCTCAAAAAAACCAAAACAAAACAAAACAAAACAAAAAAATACAAATATGGTCACTTACTGAATGAGTAGGATATAAGTAACTAAAACACACAAGATCTCACACTTATTAAGTGTTCACAGTGGGGTCACATGAAAACCTTCTGAGAATAGTTTATAGGTAAACCATTTAGCCCTCAAACAAATTACAAGCTTCACGTAGGGGCTTTGTAGCTTTTACTGCTCTTCCACACTGTACTGTTAACAATGTTTGTCAATGCACTACCTCCTAGTTACTCAATGTTGTTTTGCACATGTATGTAAATTTTGACTTCTCAACTGGATTTTACGGGCCTTATCTCTTACTTTTGCCTTTCCCATAGTGCCAGGCACACAGTAGGCACTGAATAAATGCATGCTGACCTCACCTGGTAAGTTTTTCAGAGAAGAGGGCCTGGCCTGTGTAACTTGGGTGAAATTTCTATACCAGAGAGGAGCAACTCCTAGAGGGCCCTTTCTTTTCTCCAGAAGATATGGCTTTTGAAGGTATGGAGAAATTGCTTTATATCTCCTCTGTAAAACCTGGTTATGTTCTGTTTAAATGTTTTAAAAGTTAAGTTCTTCCATAACTGCAATAGGAAAGACAGAAATAGTTGGGCTAAGATGCTAGGATTACAAATAATTTTCTCTTTTAAAATTTTTTCTCTTAATTCTTCTGTTATATCATCTTCAATTAATTTTTTAAAACAAATTCATTTAACCACCCCAGAGAGTAAAACACAAATGCTACTCAATTATACCATAGCTACACACAAGAAATACAATTTAAAACCTGCATTTTGAAGATACCCCATTCTTTAGTCCCTAGTTGCAGCCCATTTTCCCCAAATAAAGGAGAATTTGAAGTCTTACCATCATCAACTCCCAGGATGGAATTGGTATTTGGTAGATTCAAGGACTCGCCACCAAGGCTGGGCTGGGAATCCATAGATACCAGGTTTTTACTGGGTACTGAAGCCTCTTCAAGCAAACTGCTGCCCATGAGTGGCTCAGCTGCACAGAGAAGAGAGTGTGAGAGACATATGCAGTCCAGGCTGTGCCTGGTCCTTGTTTTCCTAACCAGCAAAGCTGGCCTTCCCTTCCCCAACTAGAAATTAATGTATATCTCAGATGTCACCTATTTCACCTACTTTCAGGAAACAAGAATAAACCTAGAAGGAAAGGGTTGAGCTTTAGGGATAATTATCTTTGTGATCAACATCTGAAAAATTAGCATATAAACTGGGGTGGACAATCTTTAGCAGTATTTGAAATGAAATAACTGATTGGGTTATCAAATTTAAGATAGGGCAAAAGATAGTCACAACTGATAAGCAAAAAATACATAAACTCTTGTCATACAGAAATCTTTTTATTACCATGCTAGTCAAATGCTGATTTATGAACGAGCACTAATTATTATCAAACTCACTAGGTGAACTTTTTTTTTGGTTTGTTTTTAAGATGAGGTCTCACTGTTATCAAGGCTAGTCTCAAACTCCTGAATTCAACTGAGCTTCCCACATCAGTATCCTAAGTGTATGGGGACTAAAAGTGCATGCCACTAAGGGGAACTTATGTATTTATTTTTTGCAGTGCTGGGGATTGTACCCAGCATTTTATGCATGCTAGGCAAGTGCTCTACCAATGAACTACACCCCAGCCCCTACAGGAACTTTTAAAACAGCAGATTCTGGAAACTCACAAATTATTTCATTTATCTGGTTATTTTGTTTTGTACAGGTGGAGGGAGGATGGCAAACAAGAAAATACATGTTTTAAAAGCTTGCATGCTGGGCATGGTGGTACACACCTGTCATCCCAGGATTTGGGAGGCTAAGGTAGAAGGATGCTGCAACTTCGAGGCCAGCCTGGGCTACATAGGGAGAGGCTATTTCCAAAACCAAAAACCAAACCAAAACAAAACAAAACAAAAAAAGCCCCATTTGTTTGGAAACTTCTAGCCTATAAAGTGAGACCGGGTCTCTACACCCAAAACTGAATCAGAAGATCATCAGAGGATCAGATGGGCCAGTGACTTGGGTCTTGGAACTTAGAAAGATACAGCCCTCCACTATGTCCATCCTCCTCACCAGTTTGCTCCTGCTCTTGACTCCCAGCAGTTCCCAGCTGCAAGTGATGCTTTTTCATGTGCACATTCCTGCTTCCACTCTGAGAGAAGGTTTTCCCACAGACTTGGCACTGATGAGGCTTCTCTCCTGAAACAGGGACCAGGAGGTTGAAACAAGGCAGCCAAAAAATGGAGTATATTTTTGTTGGCAAATCAATGGACTAAAGACTTAGTCTTAGACTTCTTAGATGCAGAAGGCCAGGGCATGTGAACTGTAAGAGGCTGCTCTTTTTCCCATGCTCTCCCTTCCCCAGCCTCTCAACTTTCCGTACATGGAGAAGGCAGGAAGTGTACATCAGGAAGGCTCATGGTACTCCCAGCCCCAATCTGTTCCAGACCCACTGTCTCCACCACATATTCTTTGGTGTGAGATCCTAGCACCAACACAAACAACTTACTTCTTTTTTCAAATAGTTTTCCATGAACCTCTAAGACATGTGCCCTCCCCAAGGATTCCAATCCTGGGCACATAATATCCGGTCTTATTCTGTGGCAACAACGTTTTCAACATCCACATTGGTAGTTCTTCTAACATAATGATCTGAACTATCCTCTATGTTAGTGGTGGCGAACCCATGGCATGCGTGCCACAGCAGGCTGTTTGTTATCCCTGAAAGCTCTAAAAGGTTCACCATCATTGCTCTATGTGCTTAAATCCAAAACTCTGTGTCTCTATTCCATCTACCCAGACAACCATACTTAGACCAAGAATCAAAAACTCATCCCCAAGACTGAGGCAGGAGGATCACTGTGAGTTCGAGACCATCCTGGGCTACAAAGTGAGTCCAAGACAAGCCTGAACTGCGTAGTGAGACCCGTCTCAAAAAATAGGGCCAGGGGTTTAGCTCAGTGGCGTAAGCACCTGCCTGGCAGGGGCAAGGTTGTAAATTCAATCCCCAATACCACAAAAAAAACCTAAAAACCAAAAAACAAACAAGCAAACAAAAACTCATGTCCACTCTTTGAAATAAAATAGATTTAAAAGAAAAAGAAGGAAAGAAAAAAAAAACAAAAACTCATGCCCAGAAGCTTTTTAATTTGGTAAGATTCCAATAGTACCATTCTTGGTACTATTTCCTGTGCAACTGGGATTCTGTTCAGCAAGTTTTTGCCTATACATATGACTTTAAGAGTTTTACCTATTTTATCTTCCAGCAGATTAAATATTTACTTTAATAGTTAGATCTTTGATAGCCGGGCGTGGTGGCGCACGCCTTTAATCCCAGCACTCGGGAGGCTGAGGTAGGCGGAGCGTTGTGAGTTCGAGGCCGGCTTGGGCTACAACGCGAGCGCAAGGCTGGCCTGAGCTACATAGTGCGACCTTGCCTCAAAAAACCAGGGCTGGGAGTTTGGCTCAGTGCCTTAAGCACCTGCCCTGGCAGGCGCAAGGTTGTGGGTTCAATCCCTGGTGCCACAAAAAAAAAAAAAAAAAACTCACAGAATGTTAGATATTCTGTAGGACCCAACTGACTGTTTTGCAGTAAATATGAAAATAAAAGTAAAAGCCAAAGCCAGGTATGGTGGCACACGCCTGTAATCCCAGTACTCGGGAGGCTGGGATCCTTGTGAATTCGAGAACAGCCTGGGCTATGAAGTGAGCTCAAGGCCAGCCAGAAACTGCATAGTGAGACTCTGTCTCAAGACCAAAAGAAAAAAAAAAAAGAAAGAAAGCAGAAAGGTCTAGATTCAAGATTTATACTGCAACACTAGACCTTGCTGAATCTTTTTTTTTTCTTAACCCAGAGTCTCACTGTGTAGTTCAGATTGTCCTTGAACACTCACTGCTACTTCCCAGTTCTCTTATTCATGACAATCAATTCAGTCAATCAACAAGTTTCTACCATTTATGGGGAATTTTCCCAATTCCAAGATGAGTATACTGGGTCCCTCTAATACTCACTATCATCCCTTCCAACACTTTTCTAACCTTCTCATAAATCTGTGAGCCAGCCTGACAATGAGGTAGCCAACTTTTCCTCATCTTCACTACCACACTGCTTGAATCAATAGTCTTCTGTCACTTCTATTTCCCTATTACTTTATATCCAATCAATTGTGGAATCACAGAGATGCCGCTAGTGGGTCATTTTCCATATGGCCCTAGGACTACCTTAGAGCAGACTGTTTTTTTCTGGTGGTGCTGAGTCTTGTACATGCTAAATAAGTGCTCTACCACTGACCTACATCCTCAGCCCTGGAACAGATTCTTGACCATACTAAGAGAAAAAGTCTTGCCAGGGATAAATCTCAGGGGCACAAGCACCTGCCTGGCAAGCGCAAGGCCCTGAGTTCGATTCCCCGTACAAAAATAGATAAATAAATAAAGTTTCTCTTGTCAGTTTAACATCATCACTGCCAAATTAATCTGCAGTAAAATGAGTTCTCATCTGGATGCACCTTCAGTAGGCTCTACAAATTCTTTCCTGATATTCTGGGCCCTTCTTAAATTATGTTTTCAGCCTGCTTTCAATATAATTTATGAAGTCTCACAGGTAGCAGTCCCACCAAGATACAGTTGGAGGCTTCTGTTTGAGAGGATGGGAAGGGCAGGAAGGGAAAATTTAGCTTTTTCTATTGAGCTTACAAGGTCTGACTGATGTTGAACATTTTCAGATACTTTGAAAGACATTTTTAGCAGGGAAGACCAGGCCATCTGCACAGAATGAGCAATTTGACACAATTATAAGGAATTAATTTAAGAATGCAAAACAGAAAACGGGTCATTAAAACTTTTCTCTCTCTTAGACTATTGGTGACAATGTGGTTCTAACAGTCAAAGGCACAGTTTTTACTAAAATGATGACTAAACAAGATCACCAACGCCTTCTCAGGCAGCTTAATACTACTGGTGCTGTTATCACTAACAACTTACTAGCTACAAACTCTTCTGATGTGAAATCTTCCCCCAGAAGAATGAAATGTAAATTTCTAAAAAACAAGATCCATGTTTGATATAACTTACAAAGGATCCAGTACAGTGTGAAAAAGTTTGCTGATCTCACAAAAAGGTCTGTATTAGAAAGTACTTCTGTGACTCAGCAGGCAATACTATTAGATCCGCCGCTCCGCCCCTGCCGCCACTGTTGTGAGACCTTTAATACACAATTATTAAGGGCCTTGATTTCTGATTCAGTCGTGAATCAGAAGCTTTATGTATGTTTAGGGAAAACAGTTTCTTTTTAGATTTCTTTATACCATCCTCCCTTCTACTCTTCTGTCCATCTCCTTTCCTGAAATCTACAAATAGTACAAGTTCTCATACCTGAGTGAACCACCAGATGTTTTCGTAGACTAGAATACTCAGCAAAGGAACGGCCACATCCTTGGGCTTCACAAAGAAAAGGTTTCTCTCCTAGAGGCAGAAAATTAAATAAACTCAGTCTTCTGATGAATTGACTTTTTCCATCAACTTTATTCTGTTTTTAATGACTTTCTTTCTGATTTCTTTAGTTCATGAGATATATTTCTTTTTTGCTGTTGCTGCTTTGAGACAGGGTCTCATGATATAGTTCAGGCTGGACCTGAACTCACTATGGAACCCAGACTGGCCTCAAACTTGTGGCAATAATCCTGCTTCAGCCTCCCAAGTGCTGGGGATTATAAGCATGCACCACCACACCCAGCATGCTAAGTGATTTCAACAGGCTACCTAGAAAGTTCTGTTTCTCAATGATCTAGTATATGATTTGCCACACAGCCCTGCCTGTTTCCTTAGAAGGACTGCACCTCTGACCTCATACTTCCTTCTCCATCTTGGCTAAAGGGCTGACCCGTCCAATGATCCTATCTCTTCTGGATGATATCAAGATTAACGGTGTGGGCTGCAGGGTAGCTCAGTGGTAAGAGCACTTGCCTAGCACGCATGGGGCCTTGGGTTCTATCCCCAGCACCATTAAAACAAACAAACAAAAAAGATTAATCAAGCTGACAGATTCACTTAAAAGTACAGATTTTTTAAAGATCTGAAAAAGGTATTATATAGTCCCATTTTACAAAATAATGGGAAGATAGATATTTAGTCACAGGAGTATTCAGTAAAGTCTAAAGATACTGTGAAAGTAGCTACATCTACATAGTTGTCCTGCAGATGTTTTCTTTCCTCCCTCCCTCTTTCTCTTTTTTTTTTTTTTTTTTCTTCCTCATGGTACTGAATCCAGGCCCAGACCAGGTACTGAATCCAGGTCTAATTCACACTAGACTGCATCCTCAACTCTTTTTTTATTTTATATATTTCAGACAGAGTCTCACTAAATTACAAAGTTGTCCAGCTTGGGCTTGAATCTGTGATCCACCTGCCTCAGCCTCCCAAGAATGCTGGGATTATAGACATGTGCCACCATCCACAGCTTGGATCATTTTTTTTTCTTTGTGTTTTTCTCTTATTTTCATTTTCTATAATATTATTTTGTTATTAAAAAAATGAAAGCTGGAGGTGTGATTTAGTGTTGAGAGTACTTGCCTACTATGCAGAAGGTCCTGGGTTTAATTCCCAAAACTACAAGAAAATAAGTAAATAAATAGATAAATAAATAAATGCTGCATGGTGAAAACTAAGGTCTGCAGACTATTTGATAGCAATGTTAATTTCTTGAGTTCAATATTGTTACTAAGGCTATCTAAGATGTCACATTTTGGGGAAGCCAGGTGACAGACACAAAGAACTCTGCACTATTTTTGCAATTTCTTGCAAGTCTGTAATTACTTCAAAATAAAAAGTTAGCTGAGTGGATGGTACACACCTGTAATTTCAGCTACTTGGAACTCCCAGGCAGAAGGATCATGGAGTTAAAGCCAGCCTGGGAAATTTAGTGAGACACTGACTCAAAACAAAAAAAGGGCTGAGAGTGTAGCTCAACGTAGCATACACAAGGCATTGGCTTCAATCTTCAGTACTGCTAAATAAATAAATAAATTGTAAAAAGCAAGGGCCTGGGGATATAGCTTAGTCACAGAGCATGTGCATAGCACGTCTGAAGCCCTGGGTTCAACCCCCAACACCATTTAAAAAAAAAAAAAAAAGGTAGAAAAAAAAATCAAAGATGCAGACTCTTTCCTTCAAGGATCAGACTAGTAGGAGACAAATGTATTTATAAGTAATTGCAACACAAGTTCTTACACAAGCATTTAGAAGGAGAGTAACTCCAACTGTAGTAATTTTTTGAGAGAAGCTGAATTTTAGCTGGTCTTAAAAGATGAGAAGGATGGAAAAGATTTAAGCCACGAGGAATAATGTGCAGAGGCTTGAAACTGAAAGTGCTTAAGGTAAATTCAAAACATGGCAAGTGAGGTAACAACACAGAAACCAGGCCTAGCAGGAACAGCAGCACTGTTCTATAAACTATACTGTTCTTTTATACTATACCATACAAATAAATGCTAGGTTTCACACTGGTCTGTAGCTTTTTTTTTTTTTTTTTTTTTTTTTGGTGGCAGGGATCAAACCCAGGGCTCACACAGGCTAAGCATGAGCTCTACCACTGAGCTACCACAAATCCCCTGTAACTTTTTCTAATGCCTATTTGGATACTTGCACTAATCCCTAGAAGACTTGGCACTCAAGAAGTTTCTGAGTGAATAAACATAATATTAATACATGACAGAATAAATGTGAGGAAAAGAAAAAATTTTAATCATCAGGTCAAGTGTTTAGTAAGATGAACTAAAGAATTTAAGAAATACAAGGATTTAGAAAAAGATCCCATGTCAGAATCTAGTAGTGTGAAATCTCTGCATCAGGGTGGCCTAAGGGACAGGACTTCCCAGTTTAGAAACTGAGAGGCAAGCCGGGCATGGTGGCGCACGCCTTTAATCCCAGCACTCCGGAGGCTGAGGTAGGAGGAGCCTTCTGAGTTGGAGGCCGGCTTGGGCTACAACGTGAGCACAAGGCCAGCCTGAGCTACATAGTGCGACCCTGCCTCAAAAAACCAGGGCTGGGAGTTTGGCTCTGTGGCTTAAGTGCCTGCCCTGGCAGGTGCGAGGCTGTGAGTTCAATCCCCGGTGCCACAAAAAAAAAAAAAAAAAAAGAAACTGAGAGGATTATGATTTTGTCAAGATAAGAGACACAGAGTAGGAAGAGGACATTCAAAAGGCAATGCAGCATAACAGTTAAGAATATGGGCTTCAGAATCAATTTTCAGCTCAAATCTTGGTGCTACCACTTATAAGTAGGAGAAAGATATTTAACCTAACAATCAGCTTTGATAATATAATCTCAAAGGACAATTTTGACTGTTACTTGAGATACATAAAAATGTAAGTATTCATCACAGTTCCTGACACATAGTAACACACGAAAATTGGCAGCTTTAAGTACTCTCAGTAGAGCACACTAGTAATTCTAGCACTCAGGAAGCTGAGGCAGAGGAGTTCAAGGCCACCCTAGCTACATATTGAGTTCAAGGCCAGCCTGAACTACATAGTGAGACTGTCTCAAAAAACAAAAAACAAACAAAAAATCTGAGGTTAAAAAAAAATCAAAATAAGGGCTACAGATGGGTTCAATCTTTTGTCCTCCAAATTACATACATATATACATAAATGAAGCCAATTTAATCCAGCTAGACATGGTGGCACACATCATGTACTCTGGGAGACTGACAAAGGAAGATTACAAAATTGAGCACAGCTTGGGCAATTTAGCAAGACCTTGTCTCAAAATTAGTAATAAAAATGGCTACAGCTGTAGCTCTGTGTGAAGGGCTTGGGTTCAATCCCCAGTACCAACCGCCCCCCCCAAACACAACTCAATTCTGTGATGTTGGGCAATTTACTTAACTCTAATCTTCTATTTATTCATCAGTTAAGTACAATACCTACTGTTATCTTAAAGATTAAAGGAGATAATAAACATCTGGTTGGTACATAATAGGTGCCTCAAAAATGTTTTTATTGTATGGTGACTGAAATTTAGAACTATGAGGCTTCCAGCAGAAATGATTCAACTGAGGCCTCCGATTCCTGAAATTAGTGAGCAATTAAGAGACTAACAAGAAGCCAGGCATGGTGGTGGACGCCTTTAATCCGAGCACTAGGGAGGCTGAGGCAGGAGGATCGTTGTGAGTTTGAGACCAGCCTGGGCTACAAAGTGAGCTCAAGGCTAGCCTGAACTGCATAGTGAGACCCTGCCTCAAAAAATAGGGCTGGGGATGTAGCTCAGCAGACTAAGCATCTACCTGGCAGGCACAAGGTTGTGAGTTTGATCCCTGGTACCAAGAAACAAAAACAAACAAACAAAATAGAAACTAACAAGAGATAAGAGCTAGCAAAAGTTAAAACAAAGGGGGAAAAGGAGCAGAAAGTAAAAAAACAGGCCGGATTTAGCTCAGCAGCATAAGCCCCTGTCTGATAAGTGCAAGGTAAAAAGATAGTAAAGATGTTCAATGTTCTCAAATGCTACAAAGCTGACAAGCAGCATAAGCATGAAAAGCTCACTGAAATTTAACAATAGGCCATGGTAACTCTTACTTCTTAGCTATTTAGCTAGATGGTTTGCCTACATGTTTATTCAAGTTGCTTTTTTGGAGAAAGTACAATTTACTCTTTCAAGAAAGAGCTGAAAGGGCTGGGGATTTAGCTCAGTGGTGTAAGCGCCTGCCTGGCAGGCACAAGGTTGTGAGTTTGATCCCTAGTACCAAAAAAAGAAAGAGCTAAAAATAGAAAACTATCCAGCCCCAAAATATATTCAGAAGTTATGTCACTCTAACAGACTTAATACCTAGAAACAAACAAACAAACAAAAAAACCTAAAACAACTGTGCCTTCAGCTCAGAATATACTTTTTTTTTCAGGATATAGTTTTTAAGTATCCTTGAACTATACCTGGTATTATTTTAGCAGTGCAAGAATGAACAAAGGGACAAAGTGGCAAGAGTACAGGGAACAATTTTGTATCCTCAGATGGTCATTTGGGTTCAGTGATTAAGTTTTAGCATCAGACTGCACATGGTTATTTTTTTTCCTTTTTTTTTTTTGCGGCACCGGGGCTCAAGCTCACAACCTCGCACCTGCCAGACAGGCGCTTAAGCCACGGAACTAAACTCCCAGCCCTAGTTTTTAGAGGCAGGGTTGCACTATGTAGCTCAGGTCGGCTTTGTGCTCGCATTGTAGACCAAGTCGGCCTTTAACTCACAACGCTCCACCTACCTCAGTCTCCCGAGTGCTGGGATTAAAGGCGTGTGCCATCATGCCCAGCTTGCACATGCTTATTAACAAGTGGCTTGGAAAACCAACCTTAGACTCTTTTTTTCCCCCCAGGAATCGAACTTAGGGCCTCATGCCTGCCATGCAGGTGCTGTGCCACTGCACTATATCCCCAGCCCAACTTTAGACTCTTAAACTAAGAGTTAAGAAATTTTTATTTTGCTCCTTTGATACTAACAGGCTGTTGTGAGGTTCTTAACAAGAAAGCAAACTCCTCAAAGTAAAAAATTACATCTTATCTTGTATTTTCCCCACCTTATCCCATTTAGTGCTCTGTATGTTTTGTATGAGACTCAGTAAATGCCACTGCCCAAAATACAATTACCCACTGTTCAGAGATTTGAAAACAGACTGGTTTTGTCCCTATCTCATTATTATTATCTAAGATCTTATATCTCTTCCTACATATGAGGCTCCCACTGGCAGAAATCCTCACACAGAGGTGAAGTTTCATAAATGCTATCCTATGAATTGAAAAGTATAATGACACACTTAAAAAAATGAATCACATCTTCAGTGTTCTAGCAACAACCCAGTATCTTCACTTCTATGGAAAGGCAAGCAACCACTGAGCCAAGGAGACTGCCAGGGAACGTGAGTTTGCACACACCTGTATGGATGCGCAGGTGATTCTTGAGATTTCCAGCTGTAGTGAACTGCTTACCACAGCTGGACTCAGGGCACATGAAGGGCTTCTCCCCATTGTGTGTCCTCATGTGCACCTTCAGCCTCTGCAGCACATAAAAGCTTTTTCCACAGCCTTCTGCAGGGCAGATGAAGGAGCGGTCATTTCTGCAAAAATAATCATGTAAGTAACAGTAACTGGGAATACCTTTGGTGAGCTTAGAAGTCAAAACTCATCACTCCCAAGGCAGACAGTAAATTTCAAACCTGGATATATCAGAATAACCTGAAGAGTTCCTTGAAATTACAGAACCCCCTCCCCATATTAATTTCACAGGTTTGGCATAGAAGCCCAGGCTTATGTATTTTTGTTTTATTTTGTTGGAGGTACTGAGGATTGACCTCAGGGCTTTCACATACTAGGGAAGTGCTATACCACTGAGTCACATCCCCAGCTCTTTTTATTTTGAGACAAAGTTTTGCTAAGTTGCTCAGCCTGACCTCTAGAATTTGTGATTCTCCTGCCTCAGCCTCCTGAGTAACTGGCATTACGGGCATGTGCCACTTACTTACATAAGGTTTTTTTGTTTGTTTTGTTTTTTACCTAAGGTTTTTTTTTTTTTTTTTTTTTTTTCCAGCACCGGGGATTGAACTCACAACCTCGCGCCTGCCAGGGCAGGCGCTTAAGGCACTCAGCCAAACTCCCGGCCCTGGTTTTTTGAGGCAGGGTCGCACTGTGTAGCTCAGGCTGGCCTTGCGCTCGCGTTGTAGCCCAAGCCGGCCTCGAACTCACAACGCTCCGCCTACCTCAGCCTCGGAAGTGCTGGGATTAAAGGCATGCGCCACCACGCCCGGCTTTTTTACCTAAGTTTTAAAAAACTTTTTTAAGTTTGAGAATTCATGTTGAGACATTTAAGTGTCAATAATCTTAAACATTTATCAATAGGGTAAATAATACAATGAAATTCTTTTTATTAAAAAATAAAAGAGGGCTGGATGTATACAGCTCACATCATTTGTCTAACATGCATGAGGCCCTAGGTTTGATCCCCAGCACTAGAGGGAAAATAAAAGGCCAAGAAACACATCTTAACCAGAAGTTAGCTTTAGTCCCTGTTTTCCTTTAATTTGTCAATTTGGGAGACAAGTTTCTCAGGAAGCATGTTCTTAAGCTCCAAAGATGAGACCTCAGGTTTGCTCACCGATGAGTTTTGAGGTGATACTTGAAGTGAGCTGGCCACACAAATGTCCGGTCACATCCTTCAACGGTACACTTGAGCTTCTTCTCCACTTGAGGAAGGGGTCCAGAATCTTTGGGTTGCCCATCAGCAGAACCAAGGTGGACATTTTCTCCTATAACACAGTCATATATTTATAATCCAGGGAAGGACCCTGCCCAGATACTTAGGTTCAAACAATAAAGCTCTTATAATTCCCTCCTAGTGATCATTAATCAGGTATCTATCTTCACCTTCCCCAGCTCTTTTCTGTTTAAAAACAGAAATTAGAGTTTTCTACGTCCCCATCTCCTTATTCAGGGAACTACCAAGAGCTATCATGTCTTTGTTTTACACATCTGGGCAGGCCTCTTTGACAAATACAGGAAATACTCAAGATCGTTTCTTACCAGAAATCTCAAGCAAAATTAACCTATTTTGAATTTTTCAGATTTGTGGGGAAGCAGGAAATCAACAACCAGAATGGGAAATGACAGAAGACTTAACGTTCAGGTAATAAAAATCTGTATTTTAAGGAGATGTGGTCATTCTGACTTAGTGTGAGCTTCTGGCTGATTTCTACCATAGATGCCCATTCTTAGGTTTCCATCTTTTGAAGTCAATTTGGTGGTTTCCTGTCATTCTGGAGAATAAGAGCCATCTTCTAATTTCCTCTAGTGCTGAGGGCCAGCTTGATGCAGTGCCGAGCAGGCAGTGATTGAGGTTAATAAACTGACATAAAAATCAACTGAATCAAGAATCTGTCCTAGGCCTAAGTGACTTGTGGAGAGGCCCACAGTTGGTGTGGAGATGAAATTAATCCCCAAGCCAAAGGCAAGAACCCAAACCAGCTAACGGTCTGTGAAGTCCTGGTGCCTCAGAGCAAGAGAAACACTATAGCTGATGATTTTGACTCACCCAAATTCCTTCTAGTTCAGTAGTCTCAACAGATAGTCAGATTACTACTTAACCATGATCTGTTCCTGTGTGCTTTTCCAAAAATGCTTTGTTCTTTGAATCCTTGAGCCTTGCCCGTGTCAGGTGATCACCCAAATCACTTCCTGCAGCCCACCAGCACACCCCTCAATCAAACTGTGCACCTAATAAAGGCCTGGTGGACTTAGTCCTTCTGTGACTCTGACCATCTGGTTCCTCTATAACTAAAATACATATCTTGTCTGTGTTTTATTCCTTCCTCATATCCTTAAGCAGGAGATCAATGGTCCTAGGCCAGGGCCCCATACTCTACCACCTCGCTTTTGTTATAAAGGATTTTAAAATGCAAAAATTCAGCTGATTTTTAAATTTATAACCATATTACTTTTTTTTGGTACTGGGTATTGAACTCAGGACCTTGCGCTTACCAGGCAGGCATTTATGCTGCTGAGCTATATCCTCAGCCCTTTATAACCATATTAAATAAATAATAATAACAATAAAGTAGAGAAGCCAAGCATAGTGGTGTATCACTGTATATAATCCCAGCACTTTGGGAGCCTGCCACAGGATTATAAATTTTAGACCAGCCTGAGCAACATAGTGATTTTTTTTTTTCCCCCAGCACCAGGGATTGAACTCACAACCTCACACCTGTCAGACAGGCGCTTAAGTCACTGAGCCAAACTCCCAGCCCTGGTTTTTTGAGGCAGGGTCGCATGGTGTAGCTCAGGCAGGCCTTGTGCTAGCGTTGTAGCCCAAGTCGGCCTCGAACTCACAACGCTCCTCCTGCCTCAACCTCCCAAGTGCTGGGATTAAAGGCATGTGCCACCACGCCCGGCTCAACATAGTGATTTTGAAGACCCTAATTAAAAAAAAAGACTAGGGATGGATGTAGCTCAGTATAAAGGCTAAGGATTCAATCCTCAGTACCACCAAAACAAAACAAAACACAAACAAAAGTTACTGGTGTTTTGTTCACTAGATAAATGGAGGTGAAAATAGTACTGCCATTAAATTTAAGTGAAAGCAGCTGTGTGTGGTGGGGCACACCTGGAATTTCCACATTCTGTGAGGCAGAATCAGGATTGCAAAATCTAGCCCAGCCTGGGTGACTTAGACTCTGTCTCAAATTTAAAAACTGTTAAAGTGGACTGGGGGTGCAGTTCAGTGCAAATGCCCTGGGTTCAATCCCAAGTATCATCTTAAAAAAAGTGAAATCAATTAATTAAAACTTTTATGTAAGAAGCTGGATGTGGTGGCACATGCCTATAATCCTAGCACTTGGGTGGCTGAGACTGGAGAATTGCGCTGAGTCTGAGGCCAGCGTGGGCTACATGGTTAGTCCAAGGCCAGCCTGAACTACATAGCAAGATCCTATCTTTTTTATTTTATTTATTTATTTATTTTTTGGCAGCACTGGGGATTGAACTCACAACCTCATGCGTGTCAGACAGGCACTTAAGCCACTAAGCCAAACTCCCGGCGCAAGACCCTATCTTAATAAATAAAAATACATAAATAAATAAAACGTATGTAAGTCGTAGATCAGCAAGTGGTGCTTTTCCCTTCACTTTGTGTGTGTGTGTGTGGGGGGTCTACTGGAGACTGAACTCAGGGCCTTCATACTGAGCTATCTCCCTAGCCCTTTTTAACATTTTTTTTTCTTTTGTCTTTTCTGAGGCAGGGTTCCATTATATAGTTCAGGCTGGCCTTCCACTCATTTTGTAGCCCATGCTGACCTTGAACTCACCACAATCTTCTTGCCTCAGCCTCCTGAGTGCTGGGATTACAGGTGTGTGCCACCACACCCAGCTTTAGCCCTTTTTAATTATTTTTAAATTTTGAGTCAGTGTGTCAATAAGTTCCCAGGCTCAGTTTGAACTTTTGAATTTCCTGCCTCAGCCTCTCAGGGTGCTGGGGTTACAGGCATGTGCTACCCATAGCCAGCTTCCTTTACTTTCTCGAAACTCCTCAGACAAGGACAGAAGGCAATCTTCCTTCATTTTCTTTAACACATAGTTGGACATCAATAGAGAAAAACACTTATTAAGTCTGCTATGAGCATATGGAGTTTATTTTCACTATGTATGTAACTTAGAAATAAGATATATATTTTCAAATTTCACTCTCTCAAAAGTCAAGAATAAGACATACATGTTGTACTTATTATCACATTCTGGAAACAAAGTATTGTTCAAGACACTTTCTACTTAACCCCTTGCCCCTCACCCCTCTCTGCTATCCCCTTTCCCTCTTCCTCTCCCTTATTGCTTTTGCTGTCTTCCACTGCCATTTACTGTTACCCCTCTGCCATGTGCCACCGTGCCTTGCAGTCAGCTAATTATGGACTGAAATCTTTACAAACTATGAGCTAAATAAACCTTTCTCCCTCTACAAAATAATAATAATAATAATAATTACTATCTTGTCTTTCTTGCTATTTTACCAAATTCTAGTGATAAAACAAACTGCTTCAAGGTCAGGGCAGAATCTAGGATGGCTTCTGCAAGTTATTATTAACTTTTTCTTTTTTGATACTGTTCCAGTTTTTAAATTTTTTGTTTAATTGAGTGTTGGGGATGTAGCTCAATGGTACAGCACTTGCCTGGCATGCACAAGGCCCTTGGTTTGATTCCGGGCCACTGTATACACACAGGCACGATTTTAAACAGGAATGAATTTCCTACCAACCTTAGTGTTACAGTTAATTCATTTTTAATGGAAAGTTAGTAGAAACCTTATGTGATTCTGAGACTTAAATCAGTGAACAGTTTTATATATTCCATTTTGAATATACATTAAGATATTGAAAAACAACATTTATGTAATCATGAACCACAAAAAAAAAAAAAAGAATATATATAGTAAGGATGGCTAAGAAGTTACAGCAATGCTCATGAACCACAAAAAAAAAAAAAAAAAGAATATATATAGTAAGGATGGCTAAGAAGTTACAGCAATGCCTCCTCTTCAACAATGAGGATTACCAATACAGTATGTGCTCAATTCTAAAGCCATCATTTTTTCCCTAAAAAAAATCCCCCAGTCAGGTATGGTGGCACACCTTGGAATCCCAGGTACCTCAGGCCAACTGAGGCAAGAGGATCACAAATTCAAGACTGGTGTGGTGGCGGATGCCTGTTACACAAGCACTTTGAGAGGCTGAAGCAGGACAACTGCAAGTTTGAACCCAGCCTGGGCAACTTGGCAACTCAGCAAGATACTACCTACCAATCAATCAATCAATCAATCAATCAATGGCTAGGTTTGTAGCTAAGTGTGAAGGCCCTGAGTTCAATCTCTAGTACTGTACTATATTTAAAAAAAAAATTCCCTCAGGAAAAAGTGAGTTGCCTTGTATTTGATTTCTTAAACAAGTAGTCATTTAAAAGTCACTTCCTAGGGCTGGGAGTTTGGCTCAGCGGCTTAAAAGCCTTCCTGGCAGGTGCAAGGTTGTGAGTTCAATCCCTGGTGCCACAAAAAAAAAAAAAAAAAAAAGTCATTTCCTTCAGTTATTTTGTTTTTAAAAACTAAGAACTGATTAGGGAAGGCAGAGTTGCTTACAAGAAGCTCAACTAATGACTGTTTTGGATATTCAGAGGTTATCTGTTTGAAAAGATTAAAAAAATTCCACACTTCATAATTGCAAGTGTTGAATAACACTAAGCACTTTAAAGACCCTCATTATTTGAACAGGTCTTTGCATTTGAGATAAAATTTCTGCTGAAGGTATAATATATCGCAGAGGTAAGCAAACTTTTTCTGTACAGAGCCAAAGAGTAAATATTTTCACAGCATCTAAAGCCGTATGCTCTCAGGCACAACTATTCAACTTTGCCAAAGTACTAACTATAAACAATTAGCAACTAATGGATATGGCCATCTTTCAATAAAATTTTATTTATAAAACCTATTTACAAAGGCCAAAGGCCTCTGTTAACCTGACATACAGTATCATAAACAAAATTATTTCTGTATTTTAAGCAACTTAGTAGAAGTGAAGATGATGAAAAACTGCTAGAAGACTAACAAAATGACAACTAAAATATCTGTTAAAAATGCATTAAAATATTGAATAAAATCATTTCATTACATGTTAGTGAGCAAAAAGTAATACGAAGGTGATATATTTTGTATGATTAGCCAGAATAAAATTTTCAAATGGTAACTTTTGCTAATTTTATTTATATGTCTAAAGGTTTGTATAGGTAAATTAGAAGCAAAAAAAAAAAAAAAAGTAGGGAAGTCATCTCATTAGGAAAATGGAATTTTTTTTTTTTTTACACTTCTTTCCACTCCCACCACTGGTGATGCACAAAATGGCTTGACCCTGGAACTGTATTTTTGTCTCATATTTGGGAGCTCACTTTTTTTTGAGACAGGGTCTTGCTTTGTAGTTCAGGGTGGCCCTGAACTCACTTTGTAGGCCAGGTTGGCCTCAAACTCTCAGAGATCCTTCTGCACAGCCTTCTGAGTACTGAGATTACACGTGTGTGCCACCATGCCCGGCTTGGGCTTGCTTTATATTCAGGAATGTAAGGTATTGTTAAACTGGCAAGGTAATACATTTTGAGAGTAAAACATTCACATAATGCTTACTGATAGTAGTTTCCAGATTCCTACACAGAATCTCATTTAATCTCCAAACAACCCATGTAGGTAAACTGCCTGGACTGCTGTGTTTTGTACATTAAGAAAACTAAAGCTATGGCACACGCCTTTAATCCCAGCACTCGGGAGGCTGAGGTAGGCGGAGCGTTGTGAGTTCGAGGCCGGCTTGGGCTACAACACGAGCACAAGGCCGACCTGAGCTACACAGTGCGACCCTGCCTCAAAAAATTAGGGCCAGGAGGTTGGCTCAGTGGTTTATGCACCTGTCTGGCAGGTGCAAGGTTGTAAGTTCGATTTCCAGTGCCGCAAAAAAAAAAAAAAAAGAAAAGAAAAGAGAAAACTAAAGCTAATGAAGCTTCAATTGCCCAGGGCAGGGAGCTACAATGATGCCAGGCTTGAATTTCAAGACTCCAGATTCTAAATCTCAAATTCCTTCCCTATGCTATTTCTCACTAGCAAATACTGCACCACTTTCTGAATGCATGTAAAAAATGGAAATAGGATCTCAGGAAGAATCTTTCCCAAATGTTAAAATAAACCATTCTAGGCATCATTACAATAGACACAGACAGAACTGCTTAATTTAAAAACTAATGGAAGTTTCAAATTGCATCTCTGCTGAAAACATTTAATGTTTCTAAAACTAAAATACTAAAAGCTGTAGAATCCTTAATAATTTCTCCATGAGAAATTTTTTAGCTTTTTATTTTCATTTGAGTGGTTTTTTTTTTTTTTTTTTTTTTTTGCAGCACCGGGGCTTGAACTCATAACCTCACACCTGCCAGACAGGCGCTTAAGTCACTGAGCCAAACTCCCAGCCCTGGTTTTTTGAGGCAGGGTCGCACTGTGTAGCTCAGGCCGGCCTTGCGCTCACGTTGTAGCCCAAGCTGGCCTTGAACTCACAACGATCCTCCTACCTCAGCCTCCCGAGTGCTGGGATTAAAGGCGTGCACCACCACGCCCAGCTTTTGAGTGGTAATTTTAAAATACTCATAAGCACAATACAGAAGATCATCTACATGAACTCCAAATTGCTATGTACTGACGTAAGATTTTAGTATGTAAGCTTGGTTTGTGATAATGTTAACGTTGAACCATATAGTACTAACCTAGCTGTCACAGGTTAATAAGAGGCAGAGGCAGACCTAAAACAAACAGTATTAATGGCATGTTATATGAGCAAAGGTTTTGTGTTAGCTTGGGAGTGGTGTGAATATAGCATGGATCTCAAGCTTCAAGTTCTGATTTAGCAGGTCTGGGATAGGAGCATTTCTAAGTTGTCAGGTGATATGGATAATCCAGGGACAGTATTCTGAAAATTACTGGAATAGACTAGAGTGGCACAGAGAAAGACATGAAATGAAACAGGACAAAATCTATCACAGCTAATTATAAAACTACCACAAGCGGCAATTATAGTTGCAGTGAAACATCATCTGCCACACTGACTTTATATTAATTTTATTTCATTGGTTTTACAGTTTTTTGTTAGTAAAACTATAAATACAAAAAATAGAGGAATGTTACAATAAAAACAGTTCAAGATAACCCCAGGATCTGTATTTTTACTGATGCTCTTTAAAAGTTACTCTGAGTCAGGCACAGTAGCATATGATTATAAGACAGGAGAACTCCTTGAATCCAGCCTGGGCAATGTGGCAAGCTAACAACACCCTGTCTCAAAAAATGAAAAAGGGCTGGGGTATGAAAGCCCTGGATTTAGTACCTGGTACTGGAAAAAAAGAGCTCTGTATATTACTTTGAACTGAGAATTCAAAATATTACCTCAGTGGATTCTGCACAAAAATTCAGCATGGTCAAGTTATTTTACACAAAATAAGACAAACAATTTACATATTTCTATCCTTCCATTCTCAACGACAGAACAACTTGAATCATATACAACTCAAAATATAGCTATTACACTACTAAAATCTCTATGCAGAGAATGAGAGGAATACACCATGAGTCTCACCATTACTGCTGGTTTTTGCATTCTTTGCCAGCTGTGCACGAGTAGCAGCAATCAAACTGTCATGGGCCAACTCCTGAACGCGGAGGAACCATGGAATGCTACTATCTGCACTCTCACTGGAGAGGAAATCGTTCCCTGAATCCTCTGCTTCATCTTGTACAAACACTAAGTGCTCAGCAGAAGAGCCCAGACCTGGAACAAACAAGAAGACACATGAAAGTTAACCAACAAGTAATCCTTTATTTGCCCTGGCCCAGAAGTATCTATGTCCTGAATCAGCTACTACAACAAGTAATCCTTTATTTGCCCTGGCCCAGAAGTATCTATGTCCTGAATCAGCTACTTCAGATCTTTGCTTCTCACCTTGAGTTTCTGTTCTTGCAGATGACGAGGCTATCACTTTTCTACTCTGAGTTCACAGGCTTGTTGTTACCTTGTCTCCTCTTGTTTCTAAGGCTAAACTGTCCTTTTCTTAGCAACCAAGCCAACCCCACCCTCTAGTGTCACAACCCTATGATCAGTCATCACCTCCTGTGTCCTTCACTTATGTCCTCTCCCATCTACAGTCTAGTCCTATTGGCCAGCTTTTCCTTATACCTTTAAAAGTTTTAGCTTATCTGTCTCTTCATTTTCCAAAAGAATAGAAAACCTCAAGTACTTTTCTAGTTATTACCTTCTTACCTGTTCCTTCAAAGGTAAGTTCCTTGAGCAAGTGTACCTTCTGAACTATATCAACTTTTTCACCTCTCATCTATTCCCCATTTCTTTAACCAAGGCCTCTACCTCCTCCACTACTGCGGTAAGAATTACTCTTGCTAAGGTCACAAGACATACATTTACCCAACTTGTAGTAATTTGCACAATCAGCATTTTTTCTTTCTTAAAACTTTTTCCTCCCTTCTCTTGCCACCCACCACTCTCTCCCAGTTCTCTTCACTCCCTTCTAGCTGCTCATTCCTGTTGTTAAGTCTCTTCAGGTTTTTTCAGGGTTCCAGACATGCAGTTTTTTGTTAATGCTTCAATTTTGTCCTGAATAAAAGAATCAACACTTGCTGTTTTATACATTTCCTGAGTACTGCTAAGCACCCAAATGAGTTCCTTCATACTAACTCTCTCAACGACATTTCCTTCTGAACATTCCTCCAAAATCACATCATTAATGACATGAATTGTATGAGGCATCCATCCTCTCAAGCCTTGCTTTCCCTGTGTCACTGTGTCAGTAAATTGCACTATCTAATTTCCCAAACAAGAACTGTTTGAGTCACCTTAGAATCCTCCCTCTTCTTGTACACATTCAACTGGTCACTATATCACATCAGTTCTTCAAAATAATCAAATGATAAGTTTCTTTGCATTTTAAGTATGATTTACATATGCTCCATCCACAATTTTTTGTTAAGCATGGGCAGAGTTTGGAAAAGGGTAAAGAATACTACCCACCTGCTCTTGTTAGATTAAGAAGAATAAAAGAAGTGCTATCACTTGGCTGTAGATCTTGTAACAAGCTAGGAGACTCTGGAGTGGATAAAAACTCCGGAGACTTCTGTACAGTCTGCGCCCTCGTCTCTTCTCCATCTGGACCCACGTTTACCTGAAGGCTTCTCAATACAGCTGAGGAAGTGACCTCCTTGGAGGAGTTAGTATGATCTGAAGTATCATCTAATAAAAGGAAAATACAGTTTTATGTAGCACCCATTTCCAACGAGCTCACGTAGTACTTAATATCCTCTAATATCTAGCACTTTAAAGCCATGCATGGTGGTACACTTGAGAGGCTGAGGCAGGAGGATTGCCACAAGTCTGTAACCAGTCTGGGCTACACAGTGATTTCAAGGCCACCCTGAACAATACTGTAAGATACTGTCTCAAATAAAATAAAAGGAAACAAAACAACACAACAATAATAATAATGATGATGATAATAATTATATCTAGCACCCTTATGGGAGTACACATCATTCTCATTTAGTAAGTACAGAATCTACCTCAGAGAAGTACAGGAGTAGCTTTAAGTTCTAAAGGTAATCAGCAAACTGTGAGAAATAAAAGTTCACTGACATTTGGCATAACTAAGAATCACCCACTGACATTTGGGCATTATAGAATGTGGTACTTTTAGAAGGCAAAATCAGTACTTTTCCTTAAAAAATTATAGCTATACAATGAATATTAACTCAACAATAGGCTCCAAATTTTAAATTATTTTGGGGGGGTGCCTTCTTAACTTCTGTACCATGAATATAACAGTGCTGGTGAGTAATAAAAGGGGAAATAAAACATAGCCTGGAGAGTACAGTGGTGCACATCTGTAATCCCAGCTACTCAGGAGGCTGGGGGCGGGAAGACTTGTGAGTTGGAGGCCAGCCTGCACAACCTGGCAAAGCTCTATCTAAAAATAAAATTTATAAAAGGGCTGAGGATGTAGCTCAGAGGCTGAGCATGTGCCTAGCATGCACAAGCCCTCTGTTTAAGCCCCCATACTAAAAACAGCCTGAGAAACAAATTTTACAGAATCATCAGTATGTTTCACTACAGTTCTGGATTAATATGTTTCATTACAGTTCTTTGTTCATATTGAATGTAAAGCTATAAACCCAAAATAATGAAACACTGATTTCAATTCCTTTGGATATACATAAAAGCAGGATTGCTGGCTGACATCACATTTCTGTTTTTAGATTTTTGAGGAACTCCCATACCTTTTTCCATACTGGCTATACTAATTCAAGTTCCTACCTAGTATACAAGGGTTCCTTTTTCTCTACAGCCTTCCCCATATTTATCTGTCATTATTTGGACAACAGCCATTCTAACAGAAAAAAGAATTTTTCCCCACTTCATTTCCTTCATAGTTGTTGAAATATTTATTCAATAAATTAAAACTTAGAGAGAAAATTCAGTGTGAAAAAAGCCTAACAAATATAAAAATTTAT
>RJWM01001588.1:118024-151103 GCA_004363535.1 Dasyprocta punctata
CTGCCCTTTTTTGTTTAGTTTTTTAAGACAGGGTCTTGCTGCATGTTTCAGGCTGGCCTTCAACTCACTATGTACCCCAAGTTGGCCTCAAACTCTCAGCTATCCTCCTGCCTCAGCCTCCCAAGTGCTGGGGTTACAGGTGTGTGCTGGCTTATCTGCCCTTCTCTGTTTTTTTTTGTTGTTGTTGTTGTTTTGGTTTGTTTTTGGTTCCTGTTTTTTTTGAGACAGAGTCTCCCTATGCAGTTCAGGCTGGGCTTGAGTTCACTTTATACCCAGGCTGGTCTTGAACTTGTAATGATCCTCCTGCCTCAGCCTCCTCAATGCTAGGATTACAGGCATGCACCACACCCGGCTATATCTGCTCTTCTTGAATGTTTAAAAATTGAAAGCAGTTTTAAAGTTGCTCAAAAAAAGCCAGGTGTGGTGGCACATGCCTTTAATCCCAGCACTGGGGAGGCTGAGGTAGGAAGAGCGTTGTGAGTTTGAGGCTGGCTTGGGCTACAATACAAGCGCAAGGCCAGTCTGAGCTACACAGTGCAACCCTGCCTCAAAAAATTAGAGCTGGGAGTTTGGCTCAGTGGCTTATGCGCCTGTCTGGCAGGTGCGAGGTTGTGAGTTCTGTCCCCAGTGTTGCAAAAAAAATAAAAAATAAAAAATAAATAAATAAATACATACATAAAATCACTCAAAGATAAAAGAACACCACTAGTGGATCGTAATAAAATTTTGTAAAATTGTCCCAGCAGATTAATATCAACCCTATCTAATTAAACATCAATATCCTAAGGTTTTTTTTTTTTTTTTTTTTTGGTACCAGGGATCGAACTCATGACCTTGCACTTGCTAGGCAGGCACTTCTGCTGAGCTAAATCTCCGGCCCCTTTTTTTTGTCTTTTTGAGACAGGGTCTCACTATGCAGTTCAGGCTGGCCTTGAGCTTGTTTTGTAGCCCAGGCTGGTCTTGAACTTGCAATGATCCTCCTGCCTCAGTCTCAATAGTGCTGGGATTACAGGCATGTGCCACAATATTCTAAATTTTAAAATAAGGTCAGAATATTAAAAATTAACCATATCCAAAATAAAGTTCTCCCAGCTAACAGTCAAGCAAGAGTCCCTCTTTCTACACAAAGCTAATCTCACTACCTGTGCCCAGAATTCTACTTTCTCCTACCAAATATTCAGTGTCTTTGTCTTTAGCATCTGTAATCGGTTCTTTCATTTTAGCATAAAATAATCCTTACAAATCTCAGACACAGCTGGGCATGGTGACATATACCTATAATCCCAGCACTTGGGAGGTTAATAAGGCAGGGTGATTGGTGTGTGTTCGAGACCAGCCTGAACTACATAGTAAGACCCTATCTCAAACAAACAAAAGGATCTCAGACATAAAATAAGCAAACCCCAATTTCCCTCTACGTTACCTCTGTTTTTCCTTCTCATAACAGGAGAGCTTTATAAAATATTAGTTACTTCCTCAACTATACACCAGACTTGCTTTGCATTGATATCTCGACACACTGCAGGCTGGTTTTTCACCCTCTTCCCTCCATGGACCGCCACAGTCAGTGATGGCCTCCATTTAGTCTTGATTTCACTGGGCCTCTTAGGATCATTTGACACACTGACTTCCCTCAGGTTCTATGTCACCACTCAATGCAGATATTCATTCTACTACCTCGCTGTCCTCTCTTTTCTTTTCTTTTTTTGGTACCAGGGATCGAACTCAAGACCTTGCGCTTGCCAAACAGGTGCTTGTGCCACTGAGCTAAACCCCCAGCCCACTGCCCTCTATTTTCCTTCCTTCTTTTCAGGCTCTCCTGTCTTATCCTGTACCTTCAAAAGGGAGTTCCAAAGTTCTGCCCTGGCTTTTTTTCTCATTCTCATCTTGTGGGTGATCACTACTGATACACTTGTAACTTCCAATGTTACTTTTTTCCCATGGCTCCTAACTTGTACAGTTTCTGCCAGTCACTTAAAAGATCAGTGATCCATTCTACCAGTACCATAGAGGCTAAGGCCTTTGGGTTTTCTTGTTTATCTTGTACTACTAGGTACTGGGTATTGAACGTAGAGCCACATGCAGGCTGTGCAAAAGCTCTATCACTGAACTACATCCTGAGGCCTTTTGTCTTATTTTATTCTGATACAGGGATTCATGAAGTAGCCCTGCTGGCCTCAAACTTTCACTTTTTCTGCTTCAGTCTGGACAGTAGCTAGAATTACAGTTGTACACTATCATGCCCAGCTCTTAGATCCTATGCCTATTGATCTTTATTTTTACCTGGTAACATTAGCCGACTGCATTCTGAGGCCTCAGTCACTGGAAGGAGTGACAAGCAAGTAATGTCTTTAGTTTCTGATTCTACTAGCCCCTGTCCTAATGGGATGGAGGTATTCTGAACAAACTGCACCAGAAGCTGGAAGAGAAAAAAAGACAGCACTGAAAAAAAAAAAAGGTTGTTAGGAAGAGTTCTAAACCTCCGAATTTACCAAAAGATGATGTTGTAATTAAGTCTTGACTATTTACTAGACTCACCATATTCAAAGAAAAACTACACTGACTAGAATATTTAAAGTTATGTTACCAAGTTCTGTTCTAGAGAAAGGCTAACTTATGTAATCAAGGTAACCTATGACATTTTCCATCAAACAGAAAGGACAAAAATAATATGTTAAAGATGGGCTATTTAAAAAATCAGCTGCACTGTACTGAGCACGTTTTACAAAGCATTTTTCTGTATACTGCCTCATTTAACTCTCTATTAAATCAGAAAGATTCAAAGGATATTTTACAAATAAGGACATAAGTTGAAGACATTAGGTGACCTAAGATCATGTTAACCAGTTAGAAGAAGTGCCAGTCTTCAAACTTCAGTAATCTGATTCCTAGTTCAATGATCTTTCCACTAAGGAAAAGAGTCACCACAATTAAAGTGAGAAAAAGAATTTAAAAAAAGTTTAAATTTCCCAATTATGTTTATAAAGAAAGTATGTTCAGATACATACAATATTAATAAAAGAATGGTTCGTGGTAGTAAATACTTATATATACATGCACATACAAATTACATAAAGATGGCCGGCCTGAGCTACTTAGGGCCGGCCTGAGCTACATAGTGCGACCCTGCCTCAAAAAACCAGGGCCGGGAGTTTGGCTCAGTGGCTTAAGCGCCTGCCCTGGCAGGCGTGAGGCTGTGAGTTCGATCCCCGGTGCCGGGAAAAAAAAAAAAAAAAAAATTACATAAAGATGATATGACATATAAATACACATTTTATATGTAAAATATTTAGCTATTATACGATTAAACATATATATATATATATATATATATGTATCCTTAAATGACAAATACAAAAAAAACCACAAAGGATAAAAATAAAATTTTTAAATCTCTGAGAAAATATTTAGTAATAGAAAAATAATAAACTAATTTTCCACTCATAACCATTTGGTTTACAAAACCTAAAATATTTGCTGACCCCTGAACTAAGGGTCAATTGAAACATAACCCAAAAAGAAAGGAAACAAGTTGAGTGGGCTTACCTCTGGTTTGGATTCTAACTCATCTGATAACATTGATTCAGCTTCCAAAATCCTGTAGCTCTTCAGGGTACAGGTTCAGATCTAATTCAGAGTCAATGATATCTTCCTGTTATGGTCATATTCCTTAGAAAACTCTATACTTTTCCTGTAAGACGTTGAACTAGGTAGGTAACCAATTTAACCTTAAACAGAAATTTTAGATAGCATTAAGAGAAGTGAGAAAATAGGCAAATAAACAAAGGCATTTCTTTATACTGTACATCCAAAAATCACAACAAGCAAATAAAAGAATTCAGCCCAAAAACATTTATTTTAAAATAGAACACATCCTGAGCCAGGTGTGGTGGTGCACACCTGTAATCCCAGCACTCAGGAGGCTGTGGCAGGAGGATCACTGCAAGTCTGAGGCCAGTCTGGGCTACACAGTGAGTTCAAGATCAGCCTGGACTACATAGTGAGATTTTGTCTCAAAAAAAAAAGAACATGTCAAACAGATATCAATATCGAAACCCATAAAACTGTTACATTTTGATATAGAATTTCTACTTCTAAAACCTAGTGTATAACCCAGGGGCTGGATCCTGCCCCTCTGGAGAGCTGTAAGTCCAATATTACAATAGAGTTTGTGCACCCTGAGCAATTCACCCAGGTCTGTGCTGAATTGGCACACATTCTGAGAGACATAAGACCACCTCATGTCTTTTTTTTTTTTTTTTTTTGTGGCAGCAGGGATCGAACTCACAGCCTCACGCCTGCCAGACAGGTGCTTAAGCCACTGAGCCAAACTCCCAGCCCTAGTTTTTTGAGGCAGGGTCGCACTATGTAGCTCAGGCCAGCCTTGTGCTCCCGTTGTAGCCCAAGCTGGCCTCAAACTCACAACGCTCCTCCTACCTCAGCCTCCCGAGTGCTGGGATTAAAGGCGTGCGCCACCACGCCCGGCCACCTCATCTCTTAAGAGTTCAGATCTGTACCTACTCCTGTGATAAGTGCATGATATGTCAGTTCTATAGACCGGAGCCCAGTGGCAACTGGAAAGTCACACAGGAGTATCACTATCGAAGTAGCAGAGAATGCCACAATTGTGTGAATCCCGAACGGGTTGTGCATGTTTTAAAATTCAGATGTCCCCATAAAGCTTTCTGTGCTCCCAGGTGGGGCTTTCAGGAGAAGACTGGATCATGGGGTCATGATACTCATCGGTGGATTAGTCCACAGAGATTACAGTTTAATGTGACATTGGGAGGCAAAGCCTGGTCAGAGGAGGAGGGTCACTGGGTATGCGGCCTGGAAGAATCTATCTCCCTCCTTCCACTGTTAATCTCTCTCTGCTTCCCACAGCCAGGTCATGAGCTACTTCTCCTCTGCCATGTACCTCTGCCTTGCCAGCCTAAGCAGTGAATTCTAAAATGAAATAAATCTTTCATGTCTGGGGAAAAAAAATCCAGTCTAAAGAAAGATCTTAAATATGGAAAAAGTTATGTCCCCAAAATATTCATCATTAATATGTGACAAAAACTGGAAGCAACATATAAATACACATATATATCAAACAATTAAGAAGTGATAGACTAAATACGGCAGTCACTTTAAAATACAGTTATAAACACAATATAACAACAAACAAAAATGGTCATGACATATTAATTACACAAACAGAATACCGAGCCAGGGTGACACATGCCTATAATCCCCAGTACTCAAGGCACTTGGGAGACTGACACAGGAGGACTGCTGAGTTAAAGGATAGCCTAAACTACAAAGTAAGGCTCTGTCTCACAAAAAATAAAATACAAAGTTATACATATATATACACAAAGTTTTATATATTTTTGTTTTGTTTTGTTTTTGTTTTTGTTTTTGTTTTGAGACAGGGTCTCACTATGTAGTTCAGGCTGGCCTTGAGCTCACTTTGCACTTTGTATTCCAGGCTGGTCTTGAACTTGCTATGATCCTCCTGCACCACCTTCCCAAGTGCTGGGATTAGAGGTGTGCACCACCACACCCGGCAAAGTTATATATTTTCTATTTTAAAAAAACTATTTATGTATAGGAAAAAGTAAAAAAAATTTACACAGTTTTGATAGTAGCTATATTGTTTGATAGGCTGTTATGACATTTTCTCTCAATTTCCCAAGTTTTCTAAATTATGATTATTATTATATTGCTTTAACAACTGTAAAAATTACATTTAAAAAGTCAAAGCTGATGAAGCATGATGGCCAAGGCCTGTAATCCCAGGATTCTGGGAGGCTGAGGTAGGAGGATCCCATGTTTGAGCCCAGCCTGGACTTACTGAGACCTTGTCTCAAAATAAAAATTAAAAAAAGGTGTGGGAGTGCACCTAAATGTGAAGGCCCGAGGGTCAATCCCCAGCAGCCCAAAAACAAAACAAGTTTTTTAAAAAATGAAGGCCAAACTGGGCATGGTGGCACACGCCTGTAATCTGAGCATTTGTGAAGCTGAAGCAAGAGGATCACTATGAATTTAAGGCCAGTCTGGCTACACAGTGAGTTCAAGGCCAGCCTGAAATACACAGCAAGACCCTGTCTCAAAACAACCAAACCTCAAAACTGGAGGTATAACTCAGTGGTAGCATGCAGGAAGCGCGCGCACACACACACACACATAAACAGGAAAATTCGAACAGTTTCTCCCAAAGGCTATACTCTCAGGACACTGATGCAGCTGTCCCTCCCATCTCTGTAATTTACATTCTTACTTTTCTGTGTGTGTGGGCTAAGGATTGAACCTGGGGCTTCGAGCATGCTAGACAGTTATTCTACCACTGAGCTACTCTCCCAGCTTATTTCCCCCAAGGATTTTGCCACAAGAGGTCATTTTATTTGCTATAATTGTTTCTAAAATGGGAATATTGTTATAAAGTAATCATAAAGTATAAAATGTACCCAGGAGGAGGTTTCCTATTAATATTAGGGTGCACTGAAAAGTTGGAATAAAACAGACTTTACCTAAGGGACATTCAGGTGTACCAAAGTGATTATTGTTCGTTGGTTTCTCTCTCTACCTGAAATTCTCATTTTTCATTGTAAAGAAATAATAATATACAAGATATAAACAAAAATACTGTTATATTTTCCTACATAAAATAAAGTATCACAAATCCCCAATTTTTTTCCACATTTATATCTGTTTTATTCAACCATAACATTAGCTTAATGTGGTTTATCCATTCATCTTTTTATAGAGGAAAAAACCAGGGCTCAATAAATCACTTGCCCAAGTTACTAACCTAGAGTCAGGATTCCCACCCACTGAGCAGGCTGGCATGAATAGTCATTGCATCTCTCTAGATTTGATCTTGAATTTGCAAGACTTAAAAATTCCTTTTCTCAGTGGGTGTGGTGGTACATATTGTAATCCTGGCACAGCAGGTTGCTGAGGCAGGATTTCAAATTTGAGCCCAGACTGGGTAATTCAGTGCTTTAAGTGAGACCCTGTGTCAAAATAAAAAATAAAAAAAAATGGCGGATGTAGCTCAGTGCAAAGGCCCTGGGTCCAATCCTCAATACTGGGGAAAAAAAATTCTTTTTCTCCAGTTCCAGCTCATCTCAACAAGCCAAGAAGTTATCAAATGTTTGTTTTTCCTCAAACTTATCCTTAAAGTTCTTCCAACTTTGAGATTCTAAGATTGCAAAATCTCTAAAACTCAGACGACTATTTACTGACCTTCATATGTTATCTGTCACATCTTTTTATTTTAGTGTTTGCATTTTTAATAAAATCTCTAAAAATTAACATAAGCATTTTCTGGGACAACTGAGTATCTATATCATAACTGAGTACTGCCATATAATTGGCACCCAAGTTTATGGTCTGTATGTTTGAGAATAATGTAAGAAAACAGAGAGTAGTAGGATGCACTAGAAAGGCAGGCTGAACTCAAATGAATCTACAAGAGTACCTTATCAAGTGTAGTGTGCTGACTTCAACGAAGAACTTGCTAAGTGTATTAGCCCAGTAGTATAATAGCAAATACACAATTAAATTTGTTCCTCTTCCTAATTCTATTACTCATTTGACATACTTCAAAAATTGCAATGCAAATGTTTCTAAAAATAAGAGTTCACATTATATTCGTTTTAAAGAGTAAATTGTCTTTATATTCACAAGTGTACAATGTAACCATAACCAATTTAACATTTTCATTACCCCAAAAGAAAATCCTTAAGTCATTTCCCACTTCTAAAACTGTTTTTACTATGAGTTTAAAGGGTTTCCATAAAAGTATCCCTGTCAGTACAGAGCACTGAATAAACATTTCTATAGTGAATGAATGACACTGCATTTGGAGGGGAGTGGGGGGTGCGGACGGGACGGACGGGACACAAGGTCTTGCTGCGTAGCCTAGGCTGATCTTAAACTGGCTCCTTCTCATTTTCCTGAGTGCCGGGATTACAGGTATGTGCCACCATGTCCTATGCAACAATACCAAATTTTTGTCTCTAGTCCTGATCTTTCTTCTGAACTCCAAAACTTTACTTCTCATGGCTTGCTGGGTCTCTCCACAAATACATCCCACAGCATTTCAAACTTAACAACGTACAAAATCTAGATTATCTCCTTCACCGAACCTGTTCTTCTTGTACTATCCATTTCAATTATTGCCCAATCTTCCCACTCAACTGCAAATTCTAGGCCTTTACAAATTTCTCATTCTCCATATTTAAATAATCTCAGTGATTCTGAGTTCTCCCAAAATTTATTCCTTGTATAGGTCTCTTAGTAACTTCCAACTACACTATTAAAATAAGTTTCTAACCAGTCACTGGCCTTTAGAATTGCCATCTAACCTATCTTTCTACTGCTTATGTCACTCCCCCTGCTCACAGACTAGTGCCTTGGAATAACCGTCAAACCCCCAAAGGTAAACTTCATTTACACAAAAAATCCCCTAAAGCTACAGGTTAATTAGCAAGATTTTGATATCTATGTGGGTATGGCTCTTAAATTAGAATCCAACAGTGACTACTAGTTTAGCTGTCCTTTATTCTACCCCCATTAACATAACAAAGTGGGATTTCTCACTACCTAACCCCCCGCCATTCCCCTAACTTTCAAAATGCTTAATTCATCCTTTTTGCAAATATGCTACGCTGACCCTGGAGTCAAAGTGAGGTGTAAATGCGAATTCTTAATCTCAAAGTTAATAGTATTTAACTTTCAAATGGTGCCTAAATCCACCTCAGAGCCTCACGAGTAAGTGGAATAAACTTTAATGAACTAATTGGATTCTCTTGAGAAACGTCAGAGGCTAAAAGCGGCCGGAAAATGCATGGCCAGCTTTGACCACTGACAGCTCACCTGCCCGCCCGAACTGACAGATGAAGGAGAAACCAGTGGCCCAGCCCCTTCGATTCAGCAGCCGGGTCCTCATTCGAAATCCAGAAAGTAAGTGGACGCCGGAAAAAGAAAGTACGGTTCTAGGCTAAAACGTTTGGGACGAGGCCCCGTTAGCTTCCCTTCCCCCACCACAAAGGCCTTAGTGTGAGGCCCAGAGGTCCGCGGGGAGGCTCGGCTGCTGGTGCAGTCCGGGGGGCCCCCGCCCCGGGGACTCCCTGACTCTAGATTTCTCCGGACAGTCTCCTTCACGCGCCCTCGCTCCTAAAACCAAATAAAAGATCCAAAACATCGCCCTCGAAATGCCACCAGGGGAGGGCCGAAGCCGCAGGGCTGCAGGCCGGCCGCCCCCAGGCCCGCCCGAGCCGAAGGGGTCCGCTAGGGGGGCGGTTTCTCTGTCCTCCCCAGGGGCTGACTCGGCCCCGGACGCCAGGAAATCGGTAGTGACTCCTTTCTCCCCGAGACCACCCAGGTGCGCGGGTGTGGCCGGCCCCACCCCGGAGCTCACCTTCCAGACCCAGGGTGCCGGCCGGCCGTCAGTCGGTCCCGAATTCCGTCCACACATAGCGTCTTCCGGCTCCCGCCGGAAACAGCTCGAACGCGGGACAGGAAGTTTGGCCGCTCCCCCACCCACACACCCACTCGCTCACCTCCCCCGCCGCTCCGCAGCCTCCCCACTGGAGGTCCCGCCAGAGAACTGCTGGCCTGGCAGGCCCACCCGCCGCACTGGGCCCGGCCCCAGCTGTGGAACGTCTGCACCCTGCCTCCTACTCATTTTCCCTGCCCTTTGGGGCTTCTAAGTCAGCTAAGCCCGAAAACCGGGTCAGTGCATTCTAGCCATGACATCACTGCCTCCCCACAGCCGCTGATGGAGTACTTTCCCGTTCGGCAAGATCGCTACTTCAACAGTCATCAAACCTCTACTGCCCGAGAAGGGAAACTGCAGAATCAAGTTCTGTATTGCATATGGAACACAGTATGAATTCAGTCACGTGTAGAACTGTTCTAGTTTATGAATTCCCTACGGTCTGGTTTCCAAATATTACGCAAAGAGCTCTTGGATGTCCTGACTGTGGGCTAGAACACTTGGGTTTCAGGCTGCGTGGCACCACTTAACTCAGGAGTTTGACTTCTTGAAAACTACTTTTTTTCAGATGGAAAGCTGTTTAGTTCTTTGACAAAATGCATAAGCATTTATAAAAGTACGTATGAGGGATATCAGTGACCTTATTTTCCTGGGGAGAATAGCCCCAACCTGGAAAGGAACAGGGAGAAGTATGGCAGGGGAACGTGTTCACAAGAGAAGGGAGAGGACACAGAAGGTAAACTGAGTCTCCAGCTTTTGCTCTGCACTTCAATGGTCACTATCATCAGAGATAAAAAAAAATATATATATATTGTATTATCTGATGACCAGCAGCTGACAAGCACGAAGGTAGGACATGGAATTGTGAACTGCATCTGCACATCACGTAAAAAGTATGGTTTACATACACTTATGCTTCTTTACAACATAACTGGCTTGCATTGAATATAGGAGCTTCTTTCCAACAACCCGATCAAGGAATCTAAATTTACCACCTGAAAAAACAAGTGTCCAACACCAGCAGAGAAAGTAGAATGTGTCTTTCTGTTTCCAGAGGCAGAGGGATGATCCTGAAGAAACCTTCGAAACAGGGCTAGACACTGGCTTGCTCCCACTCCAAGGCCCTTCAAGCAATCTGTCTGCTGAGGGCCAGCCAGTTGCTTGCAGTGCCCTGTGCCTTAAAACTTAGGGGTTCTTTCTCATTTGTACTGAATCAGATTCCTCTGTCTTGGAGAAAGGTGGGGGGGCTGCACTGAAATAGACTCTTTTTTTTGGTGGTGATGGTGTGGGAATGGAACCCAGGGCCTTCCACATACTAAGTACTCTACACTAAGCTCCATCCCAAAGCCAGAATCTCTTTAAATAATCAGTAATATGGCAATGTGTCGATGATAGGAACTGCACATCACTCTCAGAGATCTACATTTTAAAACACAAGGCTTAAACTTTCAATTCTCTTAACTGGCAGGGCTTCAGGCAAAATGATTGAGAAGTAAAAAATAAGCTGGACGAAAATGCACCCTGGGAGGTGAAGGGTAACTTTCCAGATTGCTCACACACAGCATGTACGTGGCTCCTTTGAGTCACTTCTGCTCTGCAGGGCATGCTCCCTTTATCTAATCCATAACCACCCAAAAACTTTATGACAACACAGTGGTGGTAGAGGTCCTCTTCTGCCCCTCACACATCACATCAAAGGAGGAGTCTTGGGAGGATGGGGATAGTAATCAGTGAGAAAATGGCACACCTAGATCTGACAGAGCATGCAACAAGCTTAAACACTGGTACATTACTCTATTTGTTGGCTATATTCCATTGTTTTTAACTCTCTTTGCTTTTGTCTTCTGGTCTTCTATTTTCCTATTTGCAGGTCATTTCTTCAATCCCTTCATTTTCCTAGTTTGTAGTTTTCTTAGGTCTTGTTTCTACATTAGGAATTCTTCCATAAGTTGTATCAAAAGTATCATGGGACATATTTTTCTTTTTCTTTGGCTTGAGAGCTTTTGGCATTTTCATAGATAATTTATAAAGGTCATTTGAAGCCAGGTGTGTCCTCCTCAGAACCAGATCCAGTGAAGGTCCCATCTCTTCCAACCAATTTGTGGTATTCTGCAGTCAGGTTTCTTCAACAGCAACTTCTAGCTTCAAAAGTAACCCTTCCCCTTCAGAACAGTGAAGGGACGAACCTACTCTAACCCAGCCAGGTGGGCATTTGCTAATTGTAGGGCCCCCAAAGAAATCAGCAAGCCTTTTTAGACTTCTATAAATTGAGCGTGGTGATGCACGCCTTTAATCCCAGTGATACAGGAAAAATGATCCCAGACCTCCAAATGATATGGGGAATGAAACTCCCAACCTACTATATGTCCGGCGCGAGTTCGTGTTCTCTAAAATCGAAGAATGAATTTTAGGAACAATGGAGGGTAAGAGCAGAATATATTTATTGAGGGAAAGAAAGCTTCTGTCTGAGGGACAGAAGGGGGCCCGAGCGGGTTGCCAGGGACTCTGTCATTTTTAGGGACTTTTATAGAATAAAATCATGATGGGGAAAACTGGGAATTTGCAAGGCAGACAGGCATAAGGTGGGACATAACCATGGTTAACCAATAAGATTAATTGCTCAGGTAAAATTGATTAAATCAAGGACAAATGGGGAAGCGAGTCACGTAGTAAGCGGGGATGCTTAATGACAATGACTCTTCCTGTAGTGGGGTGAGATGCTGACTCCTGACTTCCTCAGGATGATATAGAACTATTTAGAATATCAATCCTTAGGATATGGGTGTATTTGTTCTGCCTTTTGTCTTGATATTTGGCCCGCAGGAAGAGGTGAGTGTCTCTTTCAAGGTCACAAGACATCTCGTTCTCTGTGCCAGTTTCCTTGAGGGCCTATCCCTGTCTGACTGCCTATAATATTTCTGTCTAACTCAGCTGCCTGTAACACCAGCACTCCCGAGGCTGAGGCAGAAGGATCTTGTGAGTTTGAGACCAGCCTGGGCTACAAAGTGAGTTCAAGGCCAGCCTGAACTGCATAGTGAGACCCTGTCTCAAAAAATAGGGCCAGAGATTTAGCTCAGTGGCCTAAGTGCCTGCATGGCAGGCGCGAGGTTGAGAGTTCAATCCCCAGTACAAAAAGAAAAAAAAAAAAAAAAAAAAAGACTTCTATAGTCTTCTGTTACATCAAAATCACCACCAGCAAATATTAACATGAGTTTTGTTCCCTCAGGACATTTACTGTTGTTAATGTCTTTTAGAGACACAAATTTCTCAATATCTAAGTCAATCTTATGCAGCACTTGGTAGTCATACATATGACCTATTGTTAGGTTATTGGGCCACTTCTTATTATGGGATCCAAACATGAATAACAATCTGATTTCTTTTTTTTTTTTTTTGCAGCACCGGGGATTGAACTCACAACCTGGCACTTGTCAGACAGGCACTTAAGTCACTGAGCCAAACTCCCGGCCCTGGTTTTTTGAAGCAGGGTCGCACTGTGTAGCTCAGGCTGGCCTTGCGCTCACGTTGTAGCCCAAGCCAGCCTTGAACTCACAGTGCTCCTCCTACCTCAGCCTCCCAAGTGCTGGGATTAAAGTCATGTGCCACCACGCCCGGCTTACAATCTGATTTCTTTGAAAAGAATTTCAGTGAGATCTGATCCTCAAATGGTCTTGTAATATTTTTCTTTTTATACAGAACTCCATATGGTTTTTTCAGTACATACTGTAAAACTTTTTTTTTTTTTTTTTTTGGTACCGGGGATCACGACCTCATGCTTGCCAGGCAGGTGCTTATGCCATTGAGCTAAATCCCCGGCCCTGTAAAACATAATTTATAGCTTTCAAACAAAACATTCAGGTCTTTCAGTACTTGTGTCACTGTTGCATTTTACATTTCCCCCTTTAATCAGCATGGCATTTTAATATTTTCACTAAGTTTTGGTCCTCTCTTCTCAAGGAGTCTCTTGGTCCTTTTTTGTGGGGGAAGGCTTTGGGGTGTCAGTACAAGGTGTCTTTATCACTACCACACCTTTGTGGGTTTTGTTTGTTTGTTTGTTTTTTGTTTTGTTTGTAGTACTGGGGATCAAACTCATAGCCTCATGCCTGCCAGACAGGTGCTTAAGCCACTGAGCCAAACTCCCAGCCCTAGTTTTTTTGAGGCAGGGTCGCACTATGTAGCTCAGGCCGGCCTTGCGCTCGCGTTGTAGCCCAAGCCGGCCTGGAACTCACAACACTCCGCCTACCTCAGCCTCCCGAGTGCTGGGATTAAAGGCGTGTACCACCACGCCCGGCACTACAACACCTTTGGTCTAGCAAATACATGTACTGCGTGGATGCCAAAAATACTGTTTTTAAACCTGCTGCAGTACAAAAAATAGGGCAGTCAACTATAATACAGTGGGGATAAAAGTTCTCTTAGAAGATATTTTCAAATTAAAAAAAAGGTATTTTCAAGGTTAAAGATAATCCAGTGCATACACAGGTGAGGGAGTAGTTTGGGTACATATAACCTTTCAGGGGAAACTGATAGGTTTTTTTGGTCTTTTTGAGACAAGGTCTCACTATGCAGTTCAGGATAGTCTTGAACTCACTCTGTAGCCCAGGTTGGCCTCGAACTCACAATGATCCTCCTGCCTCAGTATCATGAGTATGGGATTACAGGCATGTGCCACCATGCCCAGCAAGGGAAACTAATTCTTTAGATAAGCAGAGTTTGAGGTGCCAATGAGCTATTTGGATCTCAAGTAATGGAGATGTAGATTTAGGAGTTAACATACAGAGAAGTCTTGAAACCTCTAACCTTCAAGAAAGAAAATAGTCTAGGAAAGTAAAAAAACAGGCCACTGAAATAAACTGGAGTGATTACCAACAGCATTTGAATCTACTTGTTGCAAATGTTGCATATAGAAGTACATCGACCACTGGGAATATTGCTCTTGCAGAAGGGTTGCCAGGAGCCACGCCCTGGGTTCAATCCCCAGTATGGACGAGGGGGCATGGTAGCACACCTGGCATTCTTGCACTCTAGGAGAAAAAAGGTCAAATTTGAGCCCAAGGAGCTGGGCATGGTGGACACACCTGTAATTCCCAGCACCTGGGAGGCTGAGTCAGGAGGATCACCATGAGTTTGAGGCCAGCTTGAGCTACATAGTGAATTTAAGACCAGCCTCAACTATATAGCGAGACTCTGTCTCCAAAAAAAGTTTGAGCCCCGTCTAGGCAATTTATCAATTTAGTGAGACTGGGTCTCAAAAAATACAAAGGGTTGGGGATATAGCTCAGGGGGGGGACCTGGGTTCAGTACCTGGAACCACCCACAGACATGCTAAGGAGTGACCACACAATATCTTCAATCTGTCTTTGTTTTTGTTTTATTTGTTGTTTAGCTGCTAGGGATTGAACCTGGAGACAATGGCATGCTAAGTAGTGTTCTAACCCAGAGCTACACCTTCAGCACTCTTTGTCTTTAATTACCTGAAATTCCAAGTGATTGTTATCTACTTGACTTCTCATCTTTGCATCTGTTTGGCAGTGTGCCTGCTAACCTAAAATAAAGATATGCTTTTATCAATACATACTGAGTTTTTAAAATTGTGCCATAAATTATTTGACACAACAAATATATCCTATGGATATAAATTTAGTCTCATGGTCTCTATCAACTGATCCCAGTTATTTATTTTCTCATATCATTCTCAACCCAAAGCCTCTGCTCTATCCCAAAACGTGTTCCACAAGACTGAGCCCCATCCCCAACTCTGTCTCCAGCCCCTATATATATAGCATATATTTATGTGTGTTTGGTATTGGGGTTTGAGCCAGGGCCTTGTGCATACTAGGCAATCACTCTACTGCTAAGCTTCATTCCCAGCTATTTTTTGAGACAGGGTCTTGCTAAATTGCCTAGGCTGGTCTCAAACTTGGAATTCTCCTGCCTTAGCCTACTGAGTAGCTTAGATTACAGGATTGTTCTATCATGCCTGGTCATATCATGCCTTTAAGTTCTTTTTTATCTATAATACAAAGTGGTAATTCCAATTCTATTTTTATACTAATATTCAATTGAAGAATCATGTAATAAGGCCGGGCGTGGTGGCGCATGTCTGTAATACCAGCTCTTGGGAGGCTGAGGCAGGAGGATCATTGGGAGTTCAAGACTAGCCTGGGCTACAAAGTGAGTTTAAGGCCAGCCTGAACTGCATAGCGAGACCCTGTCTCAAAAAAAAAAAAAGTAACATATTTCTAGTTCAACAAATGTTTACTAAGAGCCTCCTCATTTATAATAGAATTAACAATTTTTATTTTATTTTAAATAAATGTTATTCCATTTAAAAAAATCTATTGTGTATGAACCATTAACAGTTGTACCAAATCTCCAGTGGCTTCAGAATTCTGATACAAATGTCTATAAACATTAGTTTTAACAAGAAAAGAAAAATAGCTCATGTTGGCCTTCATCTATTATTACAAATAATCATGTGTTAGATGTAGAGTATATATAATACTGAAGATATAGAAAAGATTTAAGTTATGCCATTAAGAAAAAAAATCACATATGATCACGTTTAAGTCGATCTACCTATAGTTTTAGGGTTTTGGGTTTTTTTGTTTTTGTTCTTTGACAGTCTCATTATGTAGTTCAGATTGGCCTTGAACTCACTATGTAGCCCAGGTTGGCCTTGTACTTGTGGTGATCCTTTCTGCCTCAGCCTCTCAAATACTGGGCTTTCAGGCATGTTCCACTACGCCTGACTCTGTACTTTAGGTTGTTTAAATGTATCTTCAATGTGTTGTGTACAATGGGAAAAAAATATGTGATTTCTTTGATGAAAAAGATTACAAAGAAATTTCTGAAATGCAAACTATCTGCTTGCCGATGTTACCTCCTGTCATCATGGATTGGAATGCAGCTGGAAAAGAAAACAAAAGTAAGTTATCTAAAAAGCTAAATGTCAATCCCAGCACTCGGGAGGCTGAGGTAGGTAGAGCGTTGTGAGTTCGAGGCCGGCTTGGGCTACAACGCAAGCACAAGGCCGGCCTGAGCTACATAGTGCGACCCTGCCTCAAAAAAACCAGGGCTGGGAGTTTGGCTCAGTGCCTTAAGCGCCTACCCTGGCAGGCGCGAGGTTGTAAGTTCAATCCCCGGTGCCGCAAAAAAAATAAATAAATAAAAAGCTAAATGTCACCATCATACTTGTTTACCAGTTGTTCAAACACATAAAAGTATTTTGAATGATGTCTTCAATGATTTTATTTTGTTTTGTTTTGTTTTTTTGAGACAGGATCCCACTATGTAGCCCAGGGTGGCCTTGAACTCATGACAATCCTCCTGCCTCACTCTCTTGAGTGCTGGGACTACATATGGACACCACTATGCCAAGCTCTTCAGTGATTTTAGTATTGAACACAGAAGGAAACTGTCATGAAAAAAAACTGTAAGTCTCCATCCTGACCTGACTCCTCAAGCCCCAGCCTGCTTGCCAGCAGAAGCACTGCTGTCTGCCGAGAATTCAGCTCAGTACTGAGGCTGTCATCAGTAAGCACAGGAAACAAGATAAGATAGGACAAGGAAGTCTGCAAGTCCTGGGGGCATCTGGAGACACCCAAGAATTTACAATGGATGCTTCAAAGGACTCTGCCCACTGAGATGCAAGATCGCCAGAAAACTTTAACCACAGATGTTCACTGGGATCTTCTCGCCTAATATCCCCTGCCTTCCTCCATCCCTATAAGGGACACACTTCTCTTTGTTCAGGGCAGAAGGTCTTATCATGCTCTCCGCCTGAACCCAGGCACAATAAATTTCATGCCTGGTGGTCTCTGCTGCTTACATACGTTACAAAAACCTCAAGTAAAACCAAGTTACACCACACACTAACTCAATTGACATTTGAAGAAATTACTGTTCTCTAAATTGGAAATGAACAAAAGAAAAAAAGTTAAATATTGACAATTTGTTTAATCTTATAATGCCTCACAATCATTTAATCTGAAAAAGTTACCTACACACTAAGTAACTTTGTGAATCCATACATGATTTTATAAGTTGTTTGAGCTGGGGATTTGGCTGAGTGGTGCAGCACCTGCCTGGCAAGCCTGAGGTCCTGAATTCAATTCCCAGTACCAAAAAAAAAAAAAAAAAGAATATTTGCACCAAGCATATGTATTTAACTAATAAATATGCATTCATCTTACCTCCCATGTTTTCCAATCCATTTATCATGGTTTCCTTGATCTGTAAGTCAAAATAGCTACATTTAGTATTCTTTAAACTTGTTCAATGGTTTCTATTTATGCAAAAGACGGTGATACTAGTTAGAACCTTACATCTAAAAACATATGTTCTATATTTAGAGTTCCAGTCCCAACGATGACTGTAAAATACATGTACAGCAAACATGTACTAATAAAATAAAATTCTTTAAAAAGTTCCATTATTCAGTACCTGCCTGGCAAGCATGAGGTCCTGAGTTTGATTTCTGGGACCAAAAAAAGCAAAAAACAAAAGAAGTCCCATTGTTGCCAGGCATGGTGATGCACACCTGTAATCCCAGAATTTGGAGGGCTGAGGCAGGAGGATCACTGAGTTTGAGGCCAGCCTGAACTACATAGCAAGACCCTGTCTGAAAAAAAAAAAAAGTTCCTTTTTTTCCCCAATAAAACCCTATGATTCCCATTGTCTAATCGTCCATAAGTAACAGATAAAAGCTATACACTTTTTTTTTAATATAAGCACATACACAAAAACTATCATTTATATGTTTTGAGAGTATCCAAGGTCCAGGTCTCTGGATCACAAATTAGTAATTTATGTACTCAGTACACATTTCTTTCATAGAAAAATTTTTATAATGAAACAAATGTTTGCTATAATAAGCTCAAATAATACAAAAGTACACCAAGTAACAAGAAGAATTACAAAGATAAAGAATCAAAGTAAGTTCTAAGACTAGGGATGTAGCTCAGTGGTAGTATGCATGAGGCCCTGGGTTCCATCCCCAACAGTGGGGTATAAAAAGCAGGGGGAAAAAAGGTACTACCTTTAGCTTTCCTTCTTTAAACCACTGACTCAGCTGTAGAATGCCAGGCTCAAATTTATCCTTGTAATTTAACACCAGAAATCTCTCCCTGTAGGGAGAAGAAAAGGATAATGATCAGAGAATATTACAGGAGAATCAAGATCAAATCATTACAGAATTCTAATATGTGTTACTCCTGAAAATCCTTCAGATATTGAGATTTAATTACACTGAGTTTGGTCAGATATAGTTTTAGGTATAGTTACAAATGTAAGTATAGTAGACTTCTGTTTATGTCTGCCCAGTGTTGATAACCCCATTTGACTATAGTACTGTATTGGGATATTTTTTTCTTTGCAAATAACATCCTTTTTCCAACTCACCTGATCTGACCTGCCCAGCCAAAGCCAGTATTCTTTTCAGGGTGCTAATTAGTCAAAACCTAAGTGCTGAACCAGTTTAAAAGTATATACTTTCTGTAAATAAGGACCAAAATGTGTAATAGTTATTGTGAAATAGAAGAATATGTTCAAATAGGAAGCGGAACAAGGGAGAAGGGAGAGGGAAAGGAAAGAAGGGAAAAGTAAAGCAAAAAGAAATGAGAAAAGAAGGAAAAAATGGAAACAAAACTTTTCTAAATGGGAAGGCAAGGAGGGGTTGAAAGGAGGGTAGGGAAATAGGGAAAAAAAGAATCAAGTTATATCATGTAAAGGTATAAATTCTCTATGATGAATGACATGATTACGTGTATCCAAAATGTACCAACAAAATCTGATTTAAAAAATAACAACAACAAAAAACACAGGCCAACCTGCTACACAGTGAGAACCTGGTTTAAACAATGAAAAAATTTTTTAAAAAGTATATACTTTCATGTTTTCCTTAACAAGAAAAATCTGCATGCAAAGACAGTACATTCCATACAGATCTATGCTATATAAGCCCCTGGAATCTGGCGTAAGGGGCAAAGGGCAGGAAGGCACCTTGTGATGTTTCTGTCCTTCTGGATTGCCTCCACCGCGGGCGGGAGTGGGGGAGGATATGGCACGTCTCTATTGTACTGAGAAATCTGACCACACAGGATGATGTGGCTGTTCTCATTCATCTGCACAGAGAAAAACAGGATTACATTCTAAGACAGATGTCTTTCCTGTTTGCTGATCTTATGGCTGTCTCAGTGACAGACTCTACTGACCATTGGCAATATTTAATCCTTTACTGCCAATTTACTGAGTCTGTTTTGAAGATTTACCTATTATATGTATATAAGTTTTAATTAGTTATATATAAGTCTGTTTCAAAGGAACATAAAGGCAAATGAAAAGTTTAGTACTCCATAAAAGAATTACATTAGTTGTCATTGTTACTTTTATTAGTAGTAGTACATTTCTTTGATCATTTATTTAGGTTTTTGGAGACAAGAGTTTCACTATGTAGTTCAGGCTAGTCTTGAACTCACTATGTAGTCAAAGCTGGCTTTGAACTCCCAATGATCCTCCTGCTTCAGCCTCCTAATTTTCATTGGATTTAAATAATAAAACTTCAACTGCAGATAATCTTATATTAGGAAAGGAATATACAGTAAATAGCTCATGTTGGTATTTTATAAATTATTAATAAAAACATAAATACCCATACTCTATGAAAACCTATTCCCTACCCAAGGTACGGGATCATGGTTGTGAGTTGGTTGATGGTGAATTAGGAGTCAGAACTTCAGTATTCTAAAAATACATTATTTGAATTTTTTTATTTTAAAGAGAATAAAACAAAACAAAACAGAACAAAGCAGATCAGAGCAAACCCATGCAAGCAACACAGGATTTCAAAACAAGACAACAGGAAATCAACAGTGGCTACCATAATGTCTCTTGTTTTCTCGAAATAGTTGTCCATATCTCCACACACAATGAATTCAAACAAAACAAAATAGTATAAAACCGATCAAAAGAGTGAAAGTATTACAGGCCTTCAAAGCCAGACAGGAAAATCAATAATGGCTACCATACTGTCTCTTGTTCTCTTCAAAATAGCTGCAGATGATATGATACTCTACATAGAAGACCCCCAAAATGCCATTGAAAGACTTCTAGATGTAATAACCAAATTCAGTAACATAGCTGGATACAAAGTCAACACTCAAAAATCAATAGCATTCCTGTACACAAACAACAAAGTCACTGACAGAGAAATAAGAAAAGTCATACCCTTTACAATAGCATCCAAAAAAATGAAATACTTAGGAATCAGTCTAACAAAGGAAGTAAAAGATCTATTCAGTGAAAATTACAATACTCTGAAAAAAGAAATTGAGGATCTCAGAAAATGGAAAGACATTCCTTATTCATGAATAAGAAGGACAAATATTGTGAAAATGGCCATTCTCCCAAAATTGTTATACAGATTTAATGTAATTCCAATCAAACTACCATTAACATACCTCACAGATCTAGAGAAATCATTCCTAAAATTCATCTGGAAGAAGAAACCTAGAATAGCAAAGGCAATTCTGGGCAACAAAGACGAGGCAGAAGGCATCACAATCCCTGGTTTGAAGTTATACTACAAAGCTACTGTGATAAAATCAGCATGGTACTGGAATAAAAACAGACCTGAAGATCAATGGAATAGATCAGAAGACACAACCACACCTACAAACATGCTCAGTCAACTTATCTTTGACAAAGGAGCCAAACATGTTCACTGGAAAAAAGATAGCCTCTTTAATAAGTGGTGCTGGAAAAACTGGCTTTCCATATGCCAAAAACTAAAACTAGACCCATGCCGATCACTATGCACTAAACTAAAGTCAAAATGGATCAAAGATCTAAATATTAAAACAGAAACACTAAATCTGCTGGGAGACAAAGTAGATAGAAATCTTGAAGACATGGGGTAGGCAGAGAATTCATGAACAAAACTCAAACTGCACAGGAAATCCTTCCCAGAATCAATAATTGTGATCTTGTCTTATTAAAAAGTTTTTGCATGTCAAAAGAAATCTCCAACAGAGTGAAAAGAAAACCCACGAATTGGGAAAAAAATCTTCGTCAACTGTCCCTCAGACAAAGAACTTCTATCTAGAATGTATAAAGAATTAAAAAAAAAAAAATCAAGTCCTTGAAATTCAAAGATCCGATCCAAAAACAGGCATCTGAGATGGATACATACTTCTCAACTGAAGAAATACAAATGGCAAATACATACATGAAAAAATCTTCAGTATCATTTGTCATTAAAAATACATCTTTAAAAAAAATTTTTTAAGCCGGGTGTGGTGGCGCATGCCTTTAATCCCAGCACTCTGGAGGCTGAGGCAGAAGGATCTTTGGGAGTTTGAAACCATCATGGGCTATAAAGTGAATTCAAGGCCAGCCTGAACTGTATAGTGAGACCCTGTCTCAAAAAATAGGGCTGGGGATTTAGCTCAGTGGTGTAAGCGCCTGCCTGGCAGGCACGAGGTTTTTTTTAAGAGATTGAAGCAGGTCTTTCATACGTGCCACTGGCTACATTCCCCAGACTTCTTTGAGACAGAGACTCACTGAGTTGCCCATGTGAACCTTGAACTTGAGATCATCCTGAGGAATTACAGCCACCACAGTGTAACTTTTAACAAAAAATAAATTGAAGATGAAAATATATTGCTATGAAAAAACTAACATTGAAGTTTACAGTGCAAGTCTGCAGGCAAATGAGAGTAGGTATCAACAAGTCCTTTTTTATCATTTAAAAACAATAATAAGTATGATAAATCCTACAATTTTATACAAAGTATCTTCCCTTTCAGTATCAGGTAAAAAGCCAAACAAATAAAATGATATACTCAAATCTGTGAGAAATAAGTCAGCAAACACCTGATTTATCACTGCGTCACTGATGTCACCGCCAACATTGTCAAAATAAACATCTACTCCAGCTGGGCATGATTCTCGGAGTTGTTCAGCCACATTCCCTTTTTTATAATTAATTGCAGCATCAAAGCCCAGTTCTGAAGTCAAAAAGAGGCACTTCTCATGTGTTCCACATATTCCCACCACTCTGGAACAGCCCAGCAAATGGCCAATCTAGGAGGAAAGTGGTTTTAATTAAATGGTTTATACTGACACATTTAAATATATAACTGCAAATATACAAGCTATTACAAGTAATTGAGAGTGTTCATCACAGGTTAGGTAGATTACACTGGTTTTAGGTAGAAGAAATTTGAAACCTAGAGAAATGAGGGTGGACAGTATCATCATTAAGAAACTTAAAACAATGAAATTAGACTCAGTAAAAAATTCATGATTTAAATCTGATCTTACAAAAGGAATAATCAGATGACAAACATTACTACCTTAAAATTCAGTATTTATAAGGCCTGTGTGGATCAAAATATTTTGTTTCAATAGTTTCTACACTATAAAGACTATTATTCAAAAAACAATGCACTTTGTAAAGTTCTATCAAAATATGGCATTTCTGTAATTCAATAAAAGATTTTTTTCTTTATTTTAGAAGTACTAGGAATTGAACCCAGTGCCTTGCACTGAGTTACATCCTCAGTCCTTTGTTTATTTTTTTGAGACAGGTTGCACTAAGTTATTAGGCTGCCCAGGCTGGGATCCTAATTAGGATCCTTCTGCCTCAGCCTCCCAGAGTGTTAGGGAGTACAGGTGTGGGTCACAATGCTTGGCAATAAGTGCTTTTTTACTTGAGAGTATTTCTTTAAAATATGAGTTTGTGCCGCACATGAAGGTGCACACCTGTAATCCAAGCAAGCACTTATCACAGGATCATGCAAGTTCAAGGCCTACCTGGGCCCTATATATTGAGTTCAAAACCAGCCTGAACTACATAGCAAGACCCTGCTCAAATAAGCCAAAATAAATACATAAGAATTTGTGCTTTTGGGGTGGGGAGCTGCTGGCCATTGAACCGTAGGCCTCATGCATGTTTCCACAGGTTGTACTCTTAGCTAGACCCTCAGCCACTTGTTAGTTTTTTACTTAATGGAATTCCAGACAGGTCTCTATGATTCCATCCTTATATGGATGACAGCAAGGCTCCAGGGTTTACCAAATCTACTTTTGGTTAATGGAGAATGAAACACAAAAATCTATATTCTTCATATTAACAGAGTCCAAGTAAGTAATAATACCCTTTCTATCATAAATGTGTGAAATAACATGTTATAGTTTATGTCTAGGTGGCCCCCCAAGCCTCATGCAGTCATGGAAGTGGCTGAGTCTAGCGTTTGTGATTGCTTCATTGTCTAGCGCTGGGATTAGTGGTGTGAGTGCTGTACCCACCCAGGGGCAGGGAGCCGGCATACAATATAAAGGAGGGAAGGAAGTGTCCTCTCCCCTTTTGCCCTTTTTGCTCTTGCTGTTTGCAGCTGCCATGAACAGCTGCCCCTCAGCCATGCCATCCTGCCTGGGAGCCAGCTGAGTATGCACTAAAACCTCCAAAAAACTGTAAGCTAAATAAATCTTTCCTTGCTTCACTTTGGGCATCAGGTATTTTGCCTCAACAATGAGAGAAAAGTAACTAAGACAAATCATAATATAAATTTCTTTAATTTTATACTTTAAATTATGTATAGTACATGTATCCAGAGATTCAAAATGACTACTTTTTTAGAAAAATCAGGTAATTCTTAGCATTTACCTGCCCGGCCAAGGATCCACAGGCACCTGCTGCTCCACTGACAACCATTGTCTGATTAGATCCGGCAATTATATGACCTTTTTCCTGTATCCCAATCAAAGAAGTCAAACCAGGCATACCTATAGCTCCAAGAAAATATGAAAGGTGTCCATCCACAAGTTGAGGGTCTACCTACAATAAAATATATACCTTTTTTAATGTAATGCTTGCAATTCTTGCTTTAAGGCAGCAAGGTACAGAGAACCTGTTATGGTCTGAATTGTGTCCCCTACCTGCAAGTTCATATGTTAAAGCCCTAAGGCCCAATGTAACTGTATTGGATTGGGCCTTTAAGGAGATATTTAAGTTTAAATGAGGTCATAAGGGTGGTGCCCTAAACCAATAGGACTTGTGCCTTTAGAACATAGGACGCCCCCCCAAAAAAAGACTTTGAGGATAGTGAAAAAGTGTCTATCTGCAAGCCACGAAGAGAAAACTCACTAGAAACCAAATTTTTCAGAACCCTGATCTTGGATTTCTAGCTTCGAGCATACAAAATACATCTCAGATAGCAAAGCTACCCAGCCTGTAATATTTTGTTATGGTAGTCCAAGCAGACTAATAATCCATTATGGTTTTTTATAACAGTAAAGCATTCTTCAGTCTGTTAAAATTCTACAATCTACTTACAAAAAGTAAAACATAATTATTGTTCTCTTTATATTTTAGAAACTTGAAAAAATAATTCCTACATTTAAAAAGTTAATATTATTTCTCATCAATGTCCTATGTACATCAAAAGACTGAAAATGCTTATTAGGAAAACACTAGGCAAAGTTGGAAAGTTTTGTTTGTTTCATTTTTTTGAGACAGTCATTTTTCTGAGACAGGCTTTTACTATGTAGTTCAGGCTAACCTTGAACTCACTATGTGGCCCAGGCTAGACTCAAATTTGTGGCAATCTTCCTGCCTCAGCCTCCCAAATACTGGGATTATAGGCGTGTACAACCACACCCAGCAGAGAAGTTTTTGAATCTCCGAGCAATAGAAAGCAAACATTTATCCATAAAAATCAACTCGGGGCCAAGTGTAGTGATACATGTCTATACTCCCAGGTACTTGGGAAGACAAGGCAGGAGAAATGCTTGAGATTATGAGTTCAAGCCCAACCTGGGCAACATAGAAGACCCCATTTAAAAAAATATATCCATCCAAACCAAAAGAATTTCCACCAATTCAAACTCCAACCATTTTCATCTTTGATGCTAAAAATCCAAGAAACATGCTGGGGTATAGCTCAGAGGTAGAGTACATATACAAAGCCCTGAGTTCAACCCCTGGCACCAAAAAAACAAAAAACAAACAAACAAAAAAAACACAACAACAACAACAAACAAGATAAAATTTCTTTTAGTTTAATTACAGAAGTGAGGTCTCTTTCAATTTTGCATTTCATGATTATATGTTTGCTAGGTCCTGTCAATAACTGTACTGCTAGGCTGGGGAAGTAGCTCAGTGGCATGGCAACTGCCTGGCAAATGCGAGAATCTAAGTTCAATTCCTGGCACATAAAAAAAAAAAATTATACTGCTCTTTTTCTGTTTTCTCATTTGTAAAGTCATAATTGAAAAAAATATATAAAACCACTTCCTACCATGCAAGTTTTAAAATAATTTTTAAGGAGTTACATAATTTTGGAAAAGTTTAACCAACCTCCAAAAGTAATCAAGATCTACCTTCTTGGTTTATTTGGGGTTGAGTTACCACAAAGAAATAATATGGCAGTTTGTGTTCAGTAGTTTTAAATGACTATCAGTCAAATCTTGTATATGGATAAAGGTAAGAAAGATATAAAGGTCTATAATGCATAGGAGAGTGTATAATACATAGAAATATTTCATGTATTGCAATAGTTGCTTACTAGTAAAGTCAATATAAAAACACTGTGAGATAAGTTTGTGTTGGGCAATTATCATTTCCCTATCCCTTCTGAATTCCTCTTTCTCATTTCTAGTACCTTTTCTCAAAGCATGTTCAAGTTGTCTTGACTGCTCAATTTCTTTCTTTTTTTTTTTTTTTGCGGCACCGGGGATTGAACTCACAACCTCGCGCCTACCAGGGCAGGTGCTTAAGGCACTGAGCCAAACTCCCGGCCCTGGTTTTTTTGAGTCAGGGTTGCACTATGTAGCTCAGGCCGGCCTTGTGCTCGCGTTGTAGCCCAAGCCGGCCTCGAACCCACAACGCTCCGCCTACCTCAGCCTCCCGAGTGCTGAGATTAAAGGCATGCGCCACCACGTCCGGCTACTGCTCAATTTCTTAACACAGCACACTAAGAGTTTTTCCACACTCTCACACAGAACTCCTGACAGCATGGGTGTGTGTGTGTGTGTGTGTGTGTGTGTGTGTTTTTACACTACTGAGTTCTTACTAACTATGTAACCTAGAATGTTATGTCAGATTGCTGCTAGCACAGTGAGTTCTTGTCTCATATGTAAGATGGAAGTCAGACATGGATTAGTTCTAAAGCAAAAGTAAAATGAAAATTTATTACAGGAAAGAACCACAGCTGACTACCCTGTGTAGGCACAGTAGCTTAGGATAGAATATCAAAGCTAGATACTCTACAGAGTAACTCAGGAAAGGATAGCAAGCCAGAGTGTTCCATAGGCACAACAGCACCAAGCAAAAGAGACCCTTTACTTTTATGGGGGTCTCATCCAGTTCACCTAAACATCCTGCTTTCTTTCTTTCTTTTTTTTTTTTTTTTTTTTTGCGGTACCGGGGATTGAACTCACAACCTCGCACCTGCCAGACAGGCACTTCAGCCACTAAGCCAAACTCCCAGCCCTGGCTTTTTGAGGCAGGGTCGCACTATGTAGCTCAGGCCGGCCTTGCACTTGCGTTGTAGCCCAAGCCGGCCTCGAACTCACAACACTCCACCTACCTCAGCCTCCCTAGTGCTGGGATTAAAGGCGTGTGCCACCACGCCCGGCACATCCTGCTTTCTTATCTCAGCAAGTCCCGTAGCTTGCCCCTTCGATTAACTGTTTTCTTTGCCCCCTCTTATCACAAGTGCACCTGCCTTTCTACCAGGAGGCTACTTCAAAGTCCTGCCAAACCTCTCTGTCTCAAGATCCCAGAATTAACAGTCTTGATGCCATGAGCCTGCTCCCACTTCAGCTACCACTTATGAGTCTAGGCCCATGCTTCTGAATCGCTGGCTATACATCAGGGATTCCTATTCTTCCTCAAGTTTGGTAATTTGCTAGAATGACTCACAGAACTCAGGGAAACACTTTACATTATGATTCCTAGTTCATTATAAACATACGTAAATGGACATAAATGAACATAAATGAAAAGCCAAGTGAAGATATACACAGGATGAGGTCCAGAAAGGTCCCAAGAGCAGCAGCTTTTGTCCTTGTGGAGCTGGCTGCACCACCTTCCAGGCACCTGGATGTGTTCAATCCCGCCTCATTCTTTAAGAGTTGCTATACAACATAACCTTCAACCCCCCTTCTACTTCAGTTAGTCTTTCTGTTCACCAGCCCATCCTGAGGCTATCTAGGTATCCCACACTGTCACCTCATTAACATAAACTCAGATATGATGGAAAGGGGCTGGCGATCACACAGGAAATTCCTATCACACAGGAAATTCCTATCATACAGGAAATTTCTATCACACAGGAAATTCCAAGGTTTTTAAGAGCTTTGAGTCAGAGACTGGGGACAACAGTCAGCTGCACTTATTATAGCAGAAGCACATTGACAAGCAGAACATTAGCTGCTGAATATTCCTTTTTTACTTCCTAATAAGAAATTTCTAGTTAAATCTTTTTTATTAGAAACATTAAGTTGACAAATAATTGTGTAACATCTCCTGCATAACATTTGTATCCTAGCCACCTTTAACATAACCTAATGTGAGTGACAGAAAGAAAAGCTCTCAAGGAACAATTTATACTGTAACAGCAAGGGACTACGATCTAGGATATGCAAGCCACAGCCAACCGTGGCCACATCCAGAGAGGCAAAGGAATGCAAGGATTTTTAAAGGCAAAACAAGGAAGGTTGCATTAGTTATTCTGACACACTTATTCCCCATTACAGGATTACTAAAGGTGGCTGGCATCAGTCCACTAGTGGAGTAAGTTGATGTAAAGGATTCCCAGCACTCGGGAGGCTGAGGCAGGAGGATTGTTGCAAGTTCAAGACCAGCCTGGGCCATGAAGTGAGCTCGAGGCCAGATTGAACCTCACAGTAAGACCCTGTCTCTTTTCTTTTTCTTTTTCTTTCTTTCTTTTTTTTTTTTTTTTTTTTTGCGGCACCAGGGATCAAACTCACAACCTTGCACCTGCCAGGGCAGGCACTTAAGCTGCTGAGCCAAACTCCCAGCCCTGACCCTGTCTCAAAAAGACAAAAAATAAATAAATGAAAAGTAAAATTTTTTATTTCTATATTTTTTGAGAGAGGGCCCCACTAAACTGTTAAATTGACAGGGCTGGGCTAGAACTTGTGATGCTGCTGCCACAGCCTCTCAGGGTGCTGGGACTGAAAGTATGAACACTATGTCTGGCTATAGGGGAAATTCTAGTCCTTAGTATAAAATATTTTTATATTATACATATTATTTGAGGGACAAAAAACCCAAAAAATGACACATTCTTTGGTAATCTATAAATTGTCACATATAGTCACAGCCAACAGTGTAAAAGGAACAAACACTCTCTACATTTTGCAGCTAGCTAAAAGAAATATATGCTTTTATTTTTTTTCCTGATAATAAACAAAAGTAACTATCAAGTATAGAAAATAAGAATTATAGAGAGGTAAAAACTAGATACTTTTATATTATACATCACCTTTTCAAGGCTATTTCCATCCAGAATGGCCCTGGTTTGCCGAGGCCAATAGAAAGAAGTCACAAAATCGCCTTTAGTCAGATTTGTATGTTTGCTTTCTTCTACAACTCCAATACCTCCACCATCAGCAACCTGAGACAGCTGCCAAGGTGGTAAATAATCAGCGCCTGTATCTTCATTCATCTTACAACGCTGAAAAAAAGAGCAAATGAATTAAGACAACTTTATTGGGTTCTGAGTCATAGTTTACTAACTTATTCACTAAAAGTACATAAATAATGTTAACAAAAGTCAAACAAATAACATGTATTTTAGTTTCTCCATTAACATTTTATTTTGAAAAATAATGCACATCTCTAATAAGTAAAGAAGTGCAATTAGAAAGGAATTTAAAACTAGGCACATGCCTATAGTCCACACACTCTGGGGAGGCTGGTCACAAGTTCGAGGACAGCCTAGGCAAGTTAGCGACTTAACAAGACCCTGTCTCAAAATACAAGTAAAAATGGCTGAAGTAGCTCAGTGCAAAGGCTCTGGATTCTATCCCCAGTACTGGAGGAACAAAAAACAAGGTGGGGGGTTGACTTAAGTATGGATTGGGGATGTAGCACAGTGGTAGGGTCCTTGCCTAGTAAACGCAAAACCTTGGGTTTCATTCCTGGTACCTCAAAAATAAACAAATAAAAAATAACTTAGTAATGTTCTGAAATTAGATTATAGTAGTCAAAACAGCATAGTACTTACTTAGAAAACAGACACCCAGGCCAATGGAATAGAATACAGAATCAAGAAATATATGCATTTACAACTGACTTTCAACGAAGATGTCAGTAGCACACAATGAGGAAAAGACAATTTCTCTAAAAAATAATTGTGAGAGAACAATATCCACAGGCAGAAAAATGAAATTAGACTTGCACTATATAAAAATATCAACCCAAGATAGAGTAAAGGACTCCGTTGAAAACAGCAATGTGGTAAGCAGCAATAAATCAACCTCTCCAAGATCCAGAATCTAGACACTGGAAAATAACAACTTGGGGAAGCAAAGGAGGGAGGTGGATGTCCAGGACCCAGGAAGGATCTGAAGGGAAAAGTGGAGCCCACATAGAATGTAAAGAGACAGACCTCAATGCAGAAAACAGGCAGGGGCAATCTGCTGTTTCTTTCCTTTCCTTTCCTTTCCTTTCCTTTCCTTTCCTTTCCTTTCCTTTCCTTTCCTTTCCTTTCCTTCCCCTTCCCCTTCCCTTTCCTTTCTCTTTTTCATACTGGGAATCAAACTCAGGACCTTGTCCTTGCCAGGCAGGTGCTTATGCCAGTGAGCTATAGCCCCGGCCCACAATTTACTTTCTCCCTGGCTCCTGGCTTGTGGCGTGAGAGAGGAGGATGGAATCTACAGAGACACAGTGAAGGCATTTGACTCCAGAGGCCTCCAGGAAGAAATGCCCCAGTGAAATAGAGCAGTGGATGTTGTACACTACAACAGCTGGTGACTCCAGTCCAAGCAACTACAGTGTCCCCTGGAGACAGTGCTTAGTCACACATCATTTTAGGGAGGAGCCACTTGAACCTGGGACTCAGAGCAACTGTGGATTGGCTTTATCTCAGGGCTCCTGGCATTGAAATCTCACAGTGACTGGGTGACAGACAACTGCAGGATATGTCCAGGGACAGGCAGCCATGATCACGCCAGCAAGAGACACCCAGAGTGTTACAGGGCCCAACCTCACAACCAGAGGACAGGATTAGGCTGGACTGTGGATGCAAAAGTACCAGAACTGGCACCCTGCCCTAATCCTACTGTAGGTTTACTGGGATTATCTAGCATGGATCTGGGCTCTGACTGCCTCTTTTGTCTACCAGCAAGAGCAAAGCCACACCCAGAACTGGACACTACCACAAAACTATAGACGTCAGAAGATAACCACAGGCTTGAAATTACAGAGAAATTTTGGTGTTTTTTTGTTTGTTTGCTGTTCATTTGTGTTTTTTGTGGGGGCAGGTTTATAATGTAGGTTAAGAGTAGGAAAAATGTTTTTGTTTTTTCATGAGTATAAACATTATTTTTAGTTTAGTTCAGGTTGTTTTTTTTTTTTTTTTTTTTTTTTTTTTTTTTTTTTTTTTTTTTTTTTTTTTTTTTTTTTTTTTTTTTTTTTTTTTTTTTTTTTTTCTTTTTTTTTTGAGACAGGCTCTCACTATGTAGTTCAGGCCAGCCTGGACTCACTATGTAGACCAGGTTAGGCTCAAACTCATGCGAACCTCCTGCCTCAGCCTCCCAAGTGCTGGGATTATGTATGTGCACCACCATGTCCAGCTCCTGTTTTAGTTTTTCTGTTTTATTATTTTTTTAAATTAGATTTTACTGTTTTGTTCTTGTTTTTGACTTTTTCTTCTTCTTTTCCTGTCTTCTTTACCAGTTTCCCATGGCTTGAGTAATCTTCCTTTGTCCTTGAGCCATCTTCCTTTGTCCTTGAGCCTTGCTTCTAATCTAATTCTCTTCTTTTTTTCCCCTATTTTTCCTCTTACACCTTTTAAATTTTCTCCCCTTAGGGTAAAATCACTCTATTGACTAGATATTTACTATTATAATTTTTTATTTGTCTTAGATCTTATTATATAACTATAAATCTTATACCTATGGTTAAAATTGGCAAATTAATAGTTATCACGGTTTGTCATTTTCTGGTCTATGTTTGATGCTATTGTTATTACTAATTCTACTACTTTAGCCAAGATGACATAGTTGTGATCAACTGCTTTTCCTCTTGTATGCCAATACCTATACTGTCAGGGGGTCATAAATAATGCTACAGTCCACTACCAAAGAACTGGGTGCTAGGCTATATAAGCAGCAACATTTCATCCCTAATAAATTGGGACAGACTCAAAAGCCAAAAGCTAGCTCTGCCTAGAAGATATCTCTTAAACATAGTCATTGCCTAAAGAGGTCTCAATATTAGTAATAAAGCTATCTACCATAAGTAATTTACAAGCCTCAGTGCAGAAACAAATTTAAAAAAATAGAAAATGAGAAAACACAGAAGTTAGATGCAACCCATAACCCCAACTTGCACAAGGTGAATCAAGGCAGAACTGAGCTGGAAGAAATAAAAAACCTGAATTTTATGAAATGGTGGTGGTAGAAGTAACAAAACAGATCAATAAATCTGTTGACAAATATTAAAGAGAGATAATTAAAGAGATGACAACCATAATGAAGGAAATGATTAGTGAATCTAGAGTAGCTACAGATAAAAAAAAAAAAAGAGATCAGGAAAGAAATGATGAGTGGCCAACATAGAAGAGACTGGATTCCATGAAATAGACTCAAATAGAAATCCAGGAGATTAAAAATTCTCCTGAAAGTACACACAGCACGGTCAACCAATGTGAAGATAGAATATCAGATCTAGATGGCAGGCCCGTGGTTGGTGATCATTAAAAGCAGGACCTCTTTTTTTTTTTTTTTTTTTTAACGGCACTGGGGATTGAACTCACAAACTCATGCCTGTCAAACAGGCGCTTAAGTCACTGAGCCAAACTTCCGGCCCTGGTTTTTTGAGGCAGGGTCACACTGTGTAGCTCAGGCTGGCCTTGTGCTCACATTGTAGCCCAAGCCGGCCTCGAACTCACAGCACTCCTCCTACCTCAGCCTCCTGAGTGCTGGGATTAAAGGCGTGTGCCACCACGTCCAGCATAAAAGCAAGATCTCTTAAAAACAGCAATGGACCATTAAAAAACAATCCAACTGCTGCGAGACTATGCACAAATGACTAGTATAAAATTACTAGTCTGAAAGTGATAAAGATTCAAAAGACAGCACAAAGGGCATAAGAAAACCTGTTTGCAGAAGTAATTGCAGAAAACTTTCCATGCATGGAAAAAGAACTTGAGATACAGATAAGTGAGACATATAAAACTCCAAATAGTCATGATCAGAAAAGAAAGGCATGTAATAGTCAAGATTCTCAAAATTCAACACAAGAACAGTATATTAAAAGCTGTTAGAGGCCGGGAGTTTGGCTCAGTGGCTCAAGCGCCTGTCTGGCAGGTGCGAGGCTGTGAGTTCAATCCC